>CAJVPU010001350.1:0-13161 GCA_910591775.1 Dentiscutata heterogama | reverse complement strand
CAGTCTGAGCTTCTATTCTTGCATGTAATTTATATTTATTTGTTCGTATACAAATTAAGTCTTTATATAGTCTCTATTTAATTACTTATATAAATTATCTAATAAAGATATGAGCAAGGCCTCATCTTAAAACTAAAAAAAAAAAAAAATTAAGTATTAATTCTATATTAACAACAATTCCGTATCTATTTGATATATTAATTAAGTATTAATTCCGTATCAACAATAATTCTATAGCTATTTAATATATTATTAAGTATTAGTTTTGTATCAACAATAACTTTATATCTATTTGATATATTAATTAAGTATTAATTCTATATCTATAGCAATTCTGTATCTATTTGATATATTAATTAAGTATTAATTCTATATCAACAATAATTTTGTATCTATTCAGTATTTTAATAAAGTATTAATTCTGTATCAACAATAATTCTGTATTTATTTGATATATTAATTAAGTATTAATTCTGTATTAACAGCAGTTTCATATCTATTTGATATATTAATTAAGTATTAATTCTGTATTAACAGCAGTTTCATATCTATTTAATATATTAATTAAGTATTAATTCTTTTTTTTTTTTTTAAGTGATTCTGCCTTTATTTATATGAACTGTTATATCATTTATATACAAAGTACCAAATTCTTACAACTTGTAGCTCTATCTCAATAAAGACTTACCAGATAAAATACCCAGCGCAATCTGTCATAACAACTGTTTACCTCCTTTGGGTTTCTTAACTCACTAAAGATTTCCTACCATTATCTAGTACCTCGTTGGTCATAAGTAGGCTGTCATATATCTTGTTAGAAATACTTATTAGTTATTTTGAATCTTGGGTAACAAGAACTATGCTGGCTTCTTTCCTCATAAGATCTAGTCTTTGATTATTTTGTTATTTTTTCTATTTGTCTTTAAACTCTTCTTTTCCTTCTTGGCTTCATCTACTTTCACTGCTTTTCCCTCTTGGCTAAGATCTTGTGAAGCTAAGTTTTCTTTATTTACTTCTTTCTTTTCTCTGGGCTTCTTTTTTTTTTTTTTTTTCTTTTTTTTTTCCTTTGGTTATATCATTTCTCTTCTCCCAATCCATGACTAGTTCGTATCCAAAGCTCCATATATGCTTGAAAAACTAGTACTGGAAGTAGTTGAGAATGGTTTGGGTAAAGTTGCTAGCCCTTCTTGTCTCACCTAAGATTTTGTATAAATTATTTTATCTATGTTTGGTAAATAGCCTCTTCATCATTTCTTTTCTTGCCATAGTTCTTTCTTGTATATTATTGCTTAAAATTAGCTTCTATATTTTATATGTATCTGAGATTTCCAGCTTCTCTTTTTTTTTTGCTACCTTTCTTATCAGAAGTTCACTTCTTTTTTTTTTTGATAATACTCCACAATTTCTGAAGTTCTGGGCAGATGGCAAGATAGTCTTGTATTTCTGTTTCTTGGTAGCAGATCTTGCAAATGCTGTCTGTGTATATCTCTGCTTTTCTCATATTTAGGATCTATATTATTGGGAATAGGCCGTTTAAGCAGTTGTATATCAGAATCCTGACACACAAAATCCTAATATACAAAATCCTGGCA
Organism: Dentiscutata heterogama; assembly: GCA_910591775.1. Taxonomy (NCBI): domain Eukaryota; kingdom Fungi; phylum Glomeromycota; class Glomeromycetes; order Diversisporales; family Gigasporaceae; genus Dentiscutata; species Dentiscutata heterogama. The sequence goes on along the minus strand of CAJVPU010001350.1, from coordinate 11,569 downwards.
ACAAAATCCTGATATACAAAATTTCACAAATTAAAATTCTAAAAATATTAAAATTAGAAATTTAATTTGTTTGGATTTTGTATATTGGGATTTTGTTGCTGGGATTTTGTGTGTCGGGATTTTGTATGTCAGGATTCTGATATACAACCAATTTAAGCATGTTATCTTGAATATCCATTCTTTGTTCTGGCTTGTGCTTTTGCAGTTTTTTTCTTTCACCTGCCTTATACTCTTTCAAACCTTGCTCCACATGACTGCTTTAGTTTCTGGTTCTTGATCTATCTAGCCATTTATACTTTTGAGATTTTTCTATTTTGCATCTATGCTAATTTTTGTTAGTTGCATAATAAAGCTTTGTGTTGCATTATCTATTATGAGGTCTTTCTACTTTAGTTTTGTTGCTGCATTCTTGTTTTATAGCCATCTTAAATTAATTGCAACCACCCATAAGTGCCTTCTTTTGTGAGCTTGTCTGCCATCTCATTTTTTCTTACTCTGCTATGTATTTTTATTTTGGTAAACCAAATTCTTAGCTCTTTTAGATCAATAGTTCTTTGTATTTGCTCTAGAAGCTACAGATTTTCTTCTTTATTATTTCTGAAACCTTGTCTTCGTTTTAGCTTGTTTGTATTGCCTGTATTGCTGCTATGCTGTTGGTGCAGATCTTGATCCTTGCTTTGCATAGAGCTGCTAGTAGGGCTATTCATATTGTACCTAGCTCTGCTTTTGTTGAGAATGGCCAGTTTTTTAGTTCTCCAGCAAACTTAGCTATTACTTGTTTGTTTGCTCTGTTTCCCTTTCTGAAATTGCTATCTAGCCTAGACCTATTTTTTCTTTTTCTGGCTTCTTGGTCAGGTTAAGCAGGAAGCTATCTGTATAGAAGAAAATCTTCTTCTTTTCTCTTAATTTAGCTGCTGCTTTCTTAATTTCTTCTGCTACATGTGTATTTTCAATCACTTGATCTATTACTTCTTTCTCTAGTAGGTGCATAATGTTATTGTTTATTTGTAGTTTCTGGTGGCTTTTTTGATTACTTGGCAAAGGTCTCTCCTGTTAGGGTATATCTGTGAAGTAGCTTAGAGAAATCTATAGTTTTTGTATCTTTTTTTGGTTAGCAGCTTTTTGAATAAATCTAGGGCTAATTGCTTTTATTTTATTTTTCTAGCCTCTTTTTGTACAGAAGAGGCCTAGTACTCAATTATAACTGTCTTTTTTTCTCTTTTTTCTATTACCTTTCCTATCTCTGTCACATTACCAAACTCAATTAGTATCCATTCTTTTCTTCTTTTGTTACTACTTATTGGTAGAGTGTCTACTTGAAGTGACAAAAGATTAAATGTTCTTGTTCTTAGATCTAGTCTAACTTGTCTCTCATTGTTATTTTTGAGAATATTTTCTTCAATTTTTTTAAACCAGTTGGAGGTTTTTTAGCTACTTTTTGTCTTTTGCACTTTTTGATTTGGTTTCATATAAACAAGTTTGCCCTTTCTTTATCTAGTAACTGCTCAAACACTATGATCTTATTTCTTTTTCTTGTACAAATTTTTCATATCAATATTATTAAAAGGTCAATAATTTCAAGGACTGACTTTGTAAGCCTCAGGTTATCTTCTCTTTCTTTGAATATTATACTTAAGTTTATCTCTTTGGCTGCAGCTATAATTTTGTATGCCAGGTTGTGTTTGGGCTATATTTTTTCTAATCTCTTAATATCTAGCCTTATTATATATTGTATACTCTTGCAATCAATCTGGGCTTGCTGTATTCTGATCTATGCTGCCTTGCCCACTTCATTATTACTGTTTAATCTTTTCCTTAGCTTAGTTATGTAATAGGCTATTTGGTTTTGCTACACTGTTTTAAGCCCAACTATATTTCTATATATTATAATTGTATTTGCAATCATGTTTGCCAACTCTGACTTGTTCTTAATAACTTTTAGCAATGGGCTCTGCAGTCTGTTACACTAAGCTTTTGTGATAATGCAGTTTGCATCTTGTATTCTAGTCTAGGGATTAGGACTCTATTGTTTATATAAACTAGCTATATAAGAATTGTATTTTTTTTATATATTGCTTTGATTACTGCTTGTATTTCTTTTTTAAAAATATCGATTATATGTGGGTGGTTGGCCTTCCTAGATAACCAAATATCCAGGAATCTTGTTACTTTATTGTTTTTCTTCTCTTTAACTTTTTCATCTGTTGCTCTCATCTCTACATATCTTGGGTTTTTGGTCTTCTTGCCACCTATTACTAGAAGCTCTAATTTCTTGCTATTAATTTTGATATTGTTTTTCTTGTAAAATTCTTGTACTATATTAATAATTTCTTCTAGCTTCTTGTTAAGTGGATACGCATTAGACAGTCTTCTAGTGCTAGTTTAGCTCAAATCGGGGCACTTTGGATTCACCAGCAAACTCACAAGGCTTGGCGACACTCCTTCGATTCCGGAGCAACAACTTAACTTTATGAAACACACACACACAACCACTTGAGAAACCACAAGTTTGTGTTTTATTTAACTAAGTAATTTCTTATTATTGGGAAAGAGAGAACTGGATTTGCTTACGAATCCTTTATTCTATTTATATCAATTCTTTGACTACAAATTGGTTTCATCAAACCATACATCGATGACTACATATTTAATGCAAGATTGCACACAAATAACAATAGACTACATCTATGACATACATATTACAAATAAACTATTTATACATGAAGTCATTGGTCTATTCGATTAGTGTCTATTACCCTGATCATCACGGGCTCCACATGCCCACATGATGTTATGATCGAAATCCAAATCTTGACAACCAAACATTTCCCAAATGTAGTATACAGGGTTTTGACCACTATCGTGACACTTCTCTTTACTAGAGACAATATAGATAGTGTCATCTGCATATTCAATGACCAGTATATATATATGTTGTAAGTATATCTCTATTTTGCTTAGATTTTTTGGCCATCTGACTTTTAATTTGTACCCTCTCTTGTCTTTATTTTGTATCTTTGCTAGAAGTGGGTTGTAGAAGATTTTCTATATAAGAGATAAGATTACCTCTCCTTGGTCGATATCATTACCCACTATAAACCTTTCTGTTGTGCCCAGGCTTATTAAGACTTTCATTTCCTGATTCTTGAACAGGTTCATAATGAAGTTAATTGTGATTTGTAGAATCTTGATTCTTTGTAATGCTAACTTTAATATTTTGAGCCCAACTGAGTCAGAGTCTTTTTTAATATCTTGAAAAAGCACTATAACTTTTTTTTTTTTGCTTTGTCTGCTCTGCAATGCAGTTTATGAGCTATACTGTTGTCATAGTTCCTTCTTCTAGAAGGCCTGCAAAATTTTTGCCTTTTAGTACTTCTTTTTCTCTTAGAACTTTTGCAAGCCTGTTCATGAGGTTTTGACTACTATTTTTCTAAATGCTTCAAGTAGAAGGATTGGGCATATGCATATGTAGAATCTGTGCTCGGTTTTTGATCACGTGATGACAATCATTTGTACTAAGTAAAAATAAAAATTATTAAACCTTTAAATCAAAATATCTTGATATCCACCTGACTAAATTAAATGAAACTTTTTTTATTCGAATTCTATGGATTCATATAATTCTAATAAAAAAATTTCATCGAATTTAGTCCAGTGGTTGCTGATATATTTTCTCTCAAATTTAAGAAAAAATTTGGCGTAACTTCTATTTTTAATAGGCGGTCTGATTTTTTTAAAATTTGAACAAAGCTATAGAAGTTGCACTGGATTTCTTTTAAACTTTGAGTGAATATATATTGACACCCACCTGGCCAAATTTGATGAAACCTTTTTTATTTGGATTCTGTGAATCCATAGAATTCAAATAAAAAAAAATTTCATCAAATTTGGCCAGGTGGGTATCGAGATAGCTTTGCTCAAATTTTAAAAAATCAGACCGCCTATTAAAAATAGAAGTTACGCCAAATTTTTTCTTAAATTTGAGCGAAAATATATCAGCAACCACTGGACTAAATTCGATGAATTTTTTTTTATTAGAATTCTATGAAACCATAGAATTCGAATAAAAAAAGTTTCATTTAATTTAGTCAGGTTGATATCAAGATATTTTGATTTAAAGTTTTAATAATTTTTATTTTTACTTAGTACGAATGATTATCATCACGTGATTAAAAACTGAGCACAGATTCTACATATGCTGGGCATATATTGTTTAGATTAAAGTACCAGTCTTTGGTTTTAGGTATCAGGTAGAGTATTTCTAGTTTTTACTTCTTTGGCATACTACCTTTTTTGAGGCACCTTGATGCAAAGTTGAGGAAAAGCTATGTTGTACTTATATTCACTTTTCTAATTAGAGTGTATGTGATACCTAAGGTTGCTGGGGCTGACTTGGTTTTGACCTATTTAGAGCCTACTTCTACTCAGAGGCACTAATGCTATCTGCCGTGTTTTCATACTATAACTTCTCTATATTTTCTCTTAGTATATACTATTTTTCTATTTAGATAATAGTGTCTCTGCTTGTGTTGTATTTTTTTTGTAAAATTGCTTTTTAAAGTAATTTTTAACTTCTACAAGTATCTCTTCTGGCTTCTGTATTAATTCTATCTCTTCATCTGTACTTTTAACAAGTCTGTTTATCTTAATTTGCCTGTGTGGTTTGTTAAGTAGACTGTTTAACATTTTTTGATTGTTGGATATAATTAAACTGTCTTTCTTCTATATTCTTTCTAATCTCTATCTCTTCTAGCTTTTGAATTTTCTGTCACCATTTTTATGCAGGATTTTTGCCTAATTTTTTAGACCCTCACTACAAAATAGATCCACCTTTGTATCTATTTCTATCACTATATTTTTTGTTGCTTTGAGTTTTTCAAGTGCTGATAAAATCTTACTTTTTTCTTGGTCTTGCAGTAAGCATTTCTTACTTTTGCAGTATCCTTTGTTAAATGTTTTGACTACCAATTTTATTGCTTTTGTTTTTTTGTCTTCTCTACTACTTTGTAGTTTTTCTTTCTTTTTAGAAAGATTTTATTAGCTATTAGCATAATGCATTTTTCTATTATATCCCACTCATTATCTATTTTTGTAGACTTATACTTGTACTTGTACTACTAATTTTTGAGTCTTTTTTTTTAGGTTATTTTTATACTTGCTCCAGTTCTCTTTTGTTGCTTGTTCAATTTCTATACAAACTTTTCTGCATTTTTCTTATCTACTTTTAGCTGCATCTGTTTTTCTTAGTTCTAGTTTTGTTATAATGCCTGCTCATATCAGCTTGTGGTTACTTGTTATACATATATTCATTTCATCTTTATGAGCTAATTATGTTATATTACCAACTATTTGACACTCACATGTAATAATTCTTGATTTGCTATTTCTATTTGACTATGTGGGAGGTTGTATAGCTTCGTAGATATCAAATAGGTTTTTCTCTTTTAGTAGAGCTAGAATTTTTGTTTTATCTAGTGTTTTGTATGCAACTTATTGGGGCCTTTATCTGCCTGGTTGTTTGCATTAATATTTAGATCTCCAATGATGAGAAAATGCTATAGTTTTCTGCTTGGTTTCTCAAGTATTTTCTTAGGTAGCTATAAGATTTCTTTTTGTCTTGATATATCATTTGGAGTGATATATAAAAAGATTATCACTATCTTAAGGTATTTAAAGTCTAGAACTATTTTAAGTAGTAATAATTGTTTTGCATCAAGTGTATAATGTAGTATTTATCTAATGCTTCTTAATTAGGACCCCCTACTTCTGATCCTTTTTTCTTGTTTTCTTCTGAGCTCGCCCAGAAGCTTCTATAAGTGTTTAGATTCTTAATTGCAAAATACTCTTAGTGTTCTCTATATTAGTTTCTCTTAGTTCTAAAATATTTAGTTTTTTATCTTCTGTATAGTCTATTATCACCTTTAGCTTGTTTTTATTATTCTTTATACTAATTATATTATAAAACCCTATATTTAAAATCCTGAATTGCTTGTATTCTGTTTTCTGCTCTTTTGGCTTTCCATAACTTTTTAAGCTCTGTAGAAGTTGGTTTTGCAAAGTGTCTTCTACTGACTCCTTTTTTTTCTCTTTAGATATTAAGGCTTTTTTTGTTGTTATGCCCTTAGTACCTTTCAGGAGCAGTTTGTAGAAGAGGCCCTTGTAGTTTTGCTATAATATATTGTTATTTGGGTTTCAAGGTTGTCTAATCTATTTAGAATTTGTGTCAATACACTGTATATAGAGTTATCTGTTTCTTTTCCTTTTAATTTCTTGCCTATTAGCTTCTTTTCTTCTTGGTAGTATTGTGAGTATACATTCTTCTTGCTTTGGCTTCTTTGGGTTAGAGAGACACTATTTTTAGCTGGACTCTTCTTTTCTCTGCCAAACTTTTTTCTTGTCATTAGTCTTAGATATTTCTTTTGTTGGTCTTTGAGTTGTTTTACTTTTCTACTTTCCAAAGTTTTCTACTCTTAAATTCTTGCTTTCTTCTTTTTTAACAGCTAAATTACTTTCTTTTCTGCTTCAGGGTTTTTTTCTTTCTTCATAGTACTAACTTTTTTTGTAGCTCTGATTTCTCTTTTCTGTTACTGGAAACTGCTATTCTAGCTTTTTGTTAAAGTAGTATATATTAGATCTTTGAGTATATAGCATATTCTTCTCTTGTTTAAAGTATATTAGTACTCTTGTACTTTGGTTACTATTACTATTGTTTATTATGTATGCTGCTTGCACCCTGTATCTTTTTAGCTAGTGTAATAATAAATATTCTAGAGCTATTTTTAGCACATTGTTAATAGTGTATCTATATCTATCTCTTTTATTAAGCAATGCTTTGTCAAACTTTTTTGTAGTTGTTCTGTACTTTTTCCCTTGCTCTAATTGTACTGACTAGTGTTTATTTATCTGGTAGTTCCCTTTGTTATACTTAATACTATTTACATATAGGCTGCTTTTCTTCTTCTTGGGCTCTGTTGCTAGTCAAGAATAGTTGTTGTACTATAGTGTTCAAGATATAGCTTGATCTCTTTTCTACCTATATTTCTCGATAGGTCCCATATTGTAAAAGAGTATTTTAGTTCATTTGTATGCTATTGTGTAGCAAATTTCCCTTAGGTGCCCATGCTGAGTTATAAATATCTTCCCAGTTTTTTTGTTTTTTATTATATCTTATATCTGGGCATTCTCTGCTTTGTAATATGTTTTTTTTATTCTGTATTTTTAGACCATAGTCTGCTATACCTACTTCGTGTTCTTGCAATACTTTTTTGTTTCCTCTTAGTTATTTTCTATTATGTTGCTATCTTTATCTTGCTTTGTAAGGTTTCTTTTATATAGATTTTCTGATTTTCTCTAACTGTGTTGCCATATTCTTTCTCTATTACTAGTAAAGAAATTGCTTTACTTGTGTTTATATAGAAAAAATCTATCATTATAAGGCCTTTCTTGCCTTAGACACTTGTATTCAAATGCATTATGATGTCTGTATCATGTCTGAGAAGTTTTTTTTCTTCTTCTGACAAGGGTTGTTTTCTAACTTCTTTGCTTTCAGCCTATTTAAATTTTTCAATTATTCTGTGAACAACTGCTATTAGATAAATATCATTTGTGCCTAGATATTCTGCAATATGAACATCTTTATTTTATTTTGTTGTATATTGTTTGCTATATAGTAATTTTCTTTCTCTTTTAGTTTGCTTAAAGAAACCTCTAGAATTCTCCAGCTCTGACATTTTAGCCTATTCGTATATATTCATTATAATACTGCTTCGTCATGTCTTGTATATATTATTCACATGTTTTTATGTATTTTTATATGTTTTTCTTGCAGCTTTAGAATTCTTATACTTTGTATAACTAGTTAAATTTGTATTTTTCTAAGGATTTGCAGTACAGGGTCAGTTCTAATTTTTCAGTATTGTTTTGCCAGAAGTGAGATAAGGCTTCTAATAGATATTATTTTAGCATTTTGCTTTTATATTTTGAAGATTTTTTATATTGTAAACTTTGCATTAGCTAGTATAATTCTCTTTATAAGATTTTTACTAATTTTGTGAGATAGTTTGTTTTTTCTTTACTTTTTATATTAAACTGTTAATTCACAATGTTTTTGTTCTAGTTATGGGCTTTTTTGCTACTGATTCGCCCAAAAACCTTGTGGTCTGTCTGGTGCTATATTTTATATATGTTTTTATATAGTATAGTTACAAGTATTGTCTCTTTTTCTATTGTTTCTATACTTTATTTCTCTGTGAAATTCTGTACTAAGTAATCATCCTATACAAATTTTAAATTAAATATTAATTCTGTATTAATAATAATTCTGTATCTATTTGATATATTAATTAAGTATTAATTTTGTATCAGCAGCAATTTCATATCTATTCGATATATTAATTAAGTATTAATTCTGTATTAATAATAATTCTGTATCTATTTAATATATTAATTAAGTATTAATTTATTATATAACCTTATTATTCTGTATATTATTTGTAATTTTCTTTATTATTTTCATAATTATTTTTTCATAAGGTATTAATAGTAAAAAAAATTATACAGTAAATAAAAAATATAAGCTCTAATAAAAAGCAAAAACTTGTAAAATCAACTACTAAATCTCAAGAACCTACTGAGTTTTCAAATAATAAAAGTATTGAAACTCTGTCTGATAATGAAGAAAGTAAATTTGATACTAGTGAAAATCTATTTCAAAATTTTAAATCTATTTCAGATAGATATAAACCTTTATCAAAGACAAGCAAATTAGGTAGTAAAATTTGAAATTACTTTCAACCTTTAGAGCATATAGCAACTAGAAATTGTGTTGGATAGTATTTATTAGAAGTTATTCAAAATCATTAAAAGCAAACTTGTAATACAATTTGTAATATAAGTGGATTAATAGAAAATATGTGAGATCATCTTTCAAGTATACATAATATTACTAAAAATTCAAATCTAAAATCAAAAAATTAACAAAAAATAATTATTATATTTAAAACTTCAGCTACTAATTTAAAGTGCCAAACAAGACAAAATAATCTTTAGTTGAATAGATTATTGATAGTAAACAAGCATTAAGAGTTATAGAATCAGAAAAATTTAAAGTATTTATTGCTAACTTGGATCCTTATTATGAACTGCCTACCTGTAAAGCTATTAAATCAATAATACATGCAGCTTATAATTTTTTTCTAATATTTTAAAACAAAATTTAAAGATACTGCAATTTCATATTCACTTACATGTTATCTTTGGACTAGTAGAAACCATGAAACATATTTTGATGTTACTTGTTATTGGATTGATTAAAATTTTAAATTAAATGAAGTTTTACTTGCTATTAGACTCTGTTTCTATCTTTATACAGCAGAGAATATTCATGATAACTTAATTAAAATTATGGATAATTGGGATATATTAAATAAAGTAAATATAATTACTACTAATAATACTCAGAATATGTTTAAGGCTCTTAAATTAATAGAAGTACAAGGTATTAGTCGAGTTAAATATATAGCTCATATACTACAATTAGTTGTAGAAAAAGGTTTAATTTTAGCCAAGATTCTTATTGCTTATACAAAAAGACTACTTGCATTTTTTATATCTTCAAAACAATTAGAAAAACTTGAAGATATACAAAAAAAGTTGCTAGTTTTTGAAAATAAGGTAAGTTTTATATATTTGATTAATTGTGGTTTAAATCTTGATATATAATACTTGCATAAAAACTAGATTTTTAATATATATAAAATTAATATATATATGTGGTATAATTAATAATTAACTAAATTAAGCATTATTGCATTATTGTTATTATAATTAAACTATATATATATATTATATTATTATTTATTATTCGTAATAAAGTATAAAGTTAAATTAATATAAAATCTATTTATTTATTAAACTAAAAATATTAGTACAAATTAGTTATAGAATACAGAATTCATAAAACTAATTAAAATTAAATTTTTTATTTGTTAGAAACTTAGAAAAACTCATAAGTATTTGCATATTATTCAAAATATAAAACAAGATGAAACTCTTCCTATCTTGCATGAAGATATCTTTGTATTTAAAAAATACAATAAATTTGATAAAAGTAACAATTGCACAATCTAATGATCTTTAAACAAGAAAAGAATCAAAATATCTTCAACAAATAATGTTTACTAATTCTAAATAGAATGCACTTAAAAATTAGTAATTATTCTTTGTCTATTTACTGAAGCATTAACTTATTTAGATACTAGCAAATCATCAATGATTAGATTTATTAATCTTATCTTATTGCATATTAAGCAAGATTTATATAATGAAAATTCTTTATTATATGATTTACCAGATTTAGAAAACTCAGATATGGCTTTTGATAATAAAATTAACAAAGATAATGAGTTTGTAATTTTATATAATCATAAACTAAATTTTAATATTCCACAAGATTGTGATAATTTGAGAAAAAAAGTACAAGCTAAATTGTACAAGATAATTATTATTAGTGAAATTTGATTATTTAAAGTTGATTAGCTAGTTAGTATTATTCTATTTATTAGTAATATCTTTAAAGTTTAAATACTCTATGATAAAATATATATTTATTTAAATCTCTCTTATACTTGAATTTAAAATATTAATAATATATTAACTAATCAACTTTAATAGCTTTGTAAAATAAATATAAGTAATTTGAAAAATATTAATAAAGTGAAAAATTATTAATTTATTAGTATTATTTACTTTATTAAAATTCTCTAAATTACTTATATTTATTTTATATTTTTTATAACTTTAAATCTTAATTATCATATAATTTTAATCTATTTAGGCTCTTGAAATATATTGGAATTCTCTAGTTGATGATGATTTATTATCGATATTGTTAAACCCATATCACAAACAACTTAAATTTGCAGATTCCTTAGATCAAAAATATGCTGAAAATATTTTAAAGTGTATATATAATAATAAGCACAATCAAAATTTTCAAGAAACTTTGCAAATAGCAAGTATTTTGGAATCTTATAGTTTAGATGAAGAATTATCTGCTAAATCTCTTAGAAAAAATTTTTTTTCTCTATAATTATGATGAAGTTAAAAATTATTTTTAGCTTAGTAAAATTGTTATAGAATCAGATATTTGTAATTGGTGGGCTATATATAAAGATAAGTTTTCTACTTTGGCTATTTTTGTTTGTAAAAATTTAGCTATTCAAGCAACTTCAACACCAAGTGAGCATTTATTCTCTAATACTGAAATTGTACTAAGTAACCATCAAGTAAATTTAAATCCATTATTGTTTGAATATATGTTATTCTTAAAAAAAAATTCAAGTTATTTAGGAAATTTTTGGCTAGCAAATGAGTAAAATTTATAAATTTAATTTTATTCAATTTAATATATAAAATTTTAGCTTATTTGATATATAGAAGAGAAGTAAAATATGGGGTGAGTCAATAGAAATGCACCAAATCTTTTTTAATGAAATTTTTTTTAAATTTTAAACAAATATAACTCAACAAAAACTTGATCAAATCTAGTAAATTTTTTTTTAAATTATTT
>CAJVPU010001349.1:0-13167 GCA_910591775.1 Dentiscutata heterogama | reverse complement strand
TCAAAAGGTGTACATGTGGCTAGTTGTATCCTCGTGAATCTGATGTAATATCGTAACTATCTGAATAAAGCTCATGCCAATGGTCTAAGTGGTCACCTTTAATATTAAAAAAAAAAAATTTAGTGCAAACTTCATCAATTACTATAAAATAATGATCTTGGTATGATATATGCATAACACATAGTAACTCTCCAATAGTTTTATTTAATCTCACAAATTGTGACTCTCACCAAATGCCACTTTATTATGCTTATTATTTCCAATAATGAGGTTGTTCCATTTAGTGATTTTTTCAAAACTGCATTATATACTTCAACTCTTTGATTTGATTGTATATCACAATTGAACAACCAATGTGTAAAAGCTAGAATCTATACTTCATAATAAGGATAAAGCTAATACCTTAAGTAAGATTGTATCTTAGAAAATAGATCCAAGACCTATTGCCATTTTCTCTCAAAAACAGTCTCAGTGGTACTGTTGCGTGCCTGACAGAAACTTGAAAAAAAATTTCAAAACTTTTCTCTACCAAATTTAAAGAGAAAATGCTTTTTAAGATTTTTTCATATATGAAACAAACAAAAATAGTGCTTTGTGCTATCTTATATATTTTTAATTGGGCTAGTAATTTCTAGATCTGCATCTGTATAAACAACTTTAGGTTTTAGCCCTCTTTATAAAAAAAAAAAAAGCAAAAAAAAAAAATAATAAATAATAAATAAAAAGATAATATAAGCTACAATAGCTATACTAATACTAAATAAAAAAAATAAGCCAACAACCTTTAGCATTGAGTAGCCTCTGCAAAATCTACTAAATGTTATTTTTTTTTATTCATAATTAAAGCTATTACAACAAGTCATCATCTATTATGATTATCTACACAAACAACTATACACATTATCATATTAAATCTATTTATTTTACAAGTCATGTTGAGCAAAATAATATTATAAAAATGACACCAAATATCAATTTGTTTAGAGTGCAACTATATAAGCCCTACAAGATGATTATTGCTTTTCTCAAATTTTGCATTGATGTATCGATCAGGTATCTTCTACTTTTGATATATTAGCTCTTTGTAAGTAGCACCTGTATTACTTAGTTTTTCATTCTTTGTTTTAATTACTTGAACAATATTGTAGATACTATATTGTGAAGAGCTCTCTAGTTCCCAGCTCCAGAAAATATTATATTTTTTTTTTTTCTTTTCTTTTTCTTTTATTTTATTATATATCGATTATAAGCATCCTTTATTATTATCTTTTCTAAATAGTGACTTTAAAAATATTCCTTATTAGAAGTGATATACTCTTTACTACTCCTTTCTGAATTTTAGCCTTATACTTCTTGAACTTACGCCTTGCACTTTTTGAACTTTTCATACTGCACTTTTTAAACTTCTTGACTTGTCTTTTTTGAACTTTTTAAACTTGCATGCTTAAAGTTCTTTATTTAGCTAGCTGTAAAATAAGATAGTAGTAGTTGTTACAGTAATGAAAAATATATAAAAAGAGAGTTTATTTGTCTCTTGAAAAGTAACTTTCTAAGAGTTAACAACTTAATAAAGTTTTAAAAACTTCAAAGTAATAACTAGTAGAAGTTGTTTCTTAAAATAAACATCTCTTTAACGATTTATTCATAATAAAAACTATTATTAAGTTCTCAATATTAGTGTAGATTTGTTGTTTCTTATAAAACATGTAGTTAAAGTAAAGAATCTTAGTCGTATTGAATTACTCTTATTAAAATACTTAACCATCTCTATAACGTATTGTTATTACTAATTAGTATAACAATCAAATTAGTGATTTTGTATTATTACAAATTAATTGCTTCAATTAACTAATTTACCCATAATATCAAAATTTCGTAATATTGATTACTTATTAAAAATCTAATTTCAGAAATTTCTTACCCATAATATCATCATTAAGTAACTTAATAATTGTAGTCAATATTAAATCACTGATTATCACAGTTATCCAAGTAACGTAACATGTGATCCAAAAAGACTGAAATAATCTAAATTGAAGATATAGAGATAATAGTATTATAATTCTTAATACAATTAAAGCAACACATAAGTTAAAGCAAATAGAAAACTTATCTAAGTCCAGCAAATATTATTATAAGGCCTAAGCTCTAAGAACTCAGACCAAGTCTATCCATGACTCTATTTAAAGCTTTTCACTTTGGAGCTTTAGTTTTATTCTAGTGTTGTAAATTAGTTTTAGTAGACTATTGTAGTGTTTTGATTAGTTTTTAGATTAGATTGGTAGTCACCACTTTCTAAATTAGTATTGACTGTGAAATTTTTACTTCTAAACCCACCAATATTTCCTAACAAACTAGTATACGCTATATTAATCACTAAGAAAAGTCACAAAACAATAGCTAGCAGATTTTGGTATCTAGGTAAATCTTTATAGACAATTGGATCACTCTCAATGGTTCTGTTGTTCTTAAAGTGATCTAGATCTGGCTGAGCCAGATCCTGCCCAGAATTTTTTAAAGAAAATAGCCCAGGCTTTTAGAGAAATTGCTATTTATGACATCCTACTTAATCCCCATGAGAATAGCTGAGTACATATTCACACTTTTAAAAAAGAAGAGAATAAAAACCTAGTTGAATGGATCAAAACTTTTGAGAGAGTAGCCGATGCGAATAATTGGAGTAGAGCAAGGAAAATAAAGATTGCATCTTGCTATCTATTGAGAATCGCTACAAGTTGGTATAATGACTAAAAATATGACCTAATCTTTTGAGATAATGAAGACAATCCTGATGTCAGCTTCATTTAGACCTTTATTAAGTACTTTGCAACACTAAAGTAAAAACACTAATAGAAGTTAGAATTAACTATCTTGAAACAAAAGAAAAATGAGAAAGTAGATAAATATACTTACCAATTCAAAAAATTACTCAAGAGGGTCAATTTGGATCAAAGAATCTCTGCTACATATGTTGTAAAAATGTTTATAGGAGGTTTCTACAGAAAAAGAGCTACACTTATATCTACTAATAAATCGAAAACTTTAGATACAGTATTTGCCAAAGCAAGAAAAATAGAAGCTAGCAATTACTCTAAAGCTAAAAATAGTAATAATCTACAATAAAGCTTATCAATAACTTAACACAAAAAATGCAGCAGATGGCTGTCAATTACAAAAAACTAGCAACCAATTTGGCTACTAAGATCAAAATTGTCTTTTTTCAACCTCAACAACACCTATATCAGTCTCGATCAATTTGAAGCAAAAGTATTAAATGCTATAATTGTTAAGGAAGAGATCATATTGCTAGAAATTAACTTCTAGAACCATGACAGAATCTTTGCTGATCTTGTATAGATCTTCGTAGGGCCCTTATACAAATAAGAAATATCAGCCTATATAATATTTATAGCTCTGAAGAAGAAGCCTATACTATTATACAATATGAGAGGCCAGAAAATAAAACTTAGTAGGATAAATGATTTCAAAAAAGAGTCACCCATGAGCACCCACCAACTAATAACTCTGCTTAGCCTATCTCTATAGAAGATATCTTGCAAACCTAGTTCAAGCCCCAATTCAATCTCAACTGGAAATCAACAACCAAGTTAAATATAAATAAGTACCCTCAATAGTTGATTTGACACCACTAAATAATATTACAATAGACCTTTTAGAACAATGCACTAATGCTACCTATGTCCAATTGCTTCAAGTACTGAAGCAAAAACAAAAACTTGCACAAGTTTTATATTAACTACTTATCACTACAACTGAAGCTACTAACTATGCTAAGAACAAAACTACTCAATAAACTATTGTAGCAAAATGCTATATTTGGGTCAAGAACAATCCAGTTCTAACCATACTAGATTCAGATACAATAGTTAGCATCATCTTAATAAAACTAGCAAAAAAATTAGGCTTTACTATAATGAAACCTTTGAATACAATCATTATTACTACTAAAGGATTCTGGGAACACACTTTAGTCAAAATAATTAGAGTAAAACTAGCAGTTCAGGACCTTTTAATACCTACTAATTTTTAAGTAATTGAAAATCCTGAAGAGATGATGCTTCTGGAAACGAACTGTTTTCAAAAGTCTAAACTTGTTTTTACTTTGATGAAAGGAAGGTTATCTTTAGATATTTGGGCAAATGCATAGAAGTTCTAATATACCAGGTGAAGAAAATAAGCAAGAGCTACTATGAAATAAGAATAATGAAGAAAATGACTTTTTTAACTTCTATAAAAAAGAAGAAAACTTAGAAGAAATTGAAAGTTATTATACAGATGATACTGAAGAAGAATTCACATACTATCTATCTAGTAGTAATAACAATCTTGTCATCTACTTAATAGCAGTTAAGAAGCTTCCAATGTCAGAAGAAACTAACCAATTTGAATTAGCACTAAAAGAAACTATTAATAAATTAATACAAACTAAAGTACTAAACAAAGAACAACTAGAAGCCACAACTCAAGTTCTAAAAAGGTTTCAAGAACTCATTGCAACAGGACTACAATAGCTGGGCCAGTATCAAGATATTTAGCATGAAATTGATACTGAAAATGCAAGACTCATCAAACAAAATGCTTACCAAATTGCCCCTGACATCCAAGACTTCTTGAATAAGAAAATTGAGAAGTTAATAAAAAGTGGGCTTATTTATAAAAGCAGAAGCCTGTGAACCTTGTTTGTAGTAATAGTTACCAAGAAAATAGAAAACTAAAGTTATATATGGACTACAAAAAATTGAATACAGTAACCAAAAAGACACATTTCTACTATTTTGAATCAATAATCTCTTTGAAATCTTTGACAAGGCCAAATGGTTTTTATCCTTGAATTTGGCTAGTAGATATTGACAAATTCAGATAAAATTAGAGGACCAAGAAAAAATTGCTTTTGTAACAAAATAGACACTTATACTTTTAAAGTTATGCCTTTTAGCCTTTGTACTGCCCCAGCCACATTCTAACAGACAATGAATAATATTCTCTACAATTACCTTGACTAGTTTATGGCTGTTTATTTAGATAATATAATCATCTATTTAAAAACCTACTAGGAATACCTGACATATCTTACTTAAGTACTTGCAAAGTTAGAAGTAGCAGAGTTAAATTTAAACTCAGAAAAATATAAACTATTTAAACAAAGTATCAAATTCCTATACTATGAGGTAGACCAGGATAGTATTAGTCTAGACAAAAAAAAAGTTACCAAAGTCGAAGATTTTTCTATATCACATACTTTAAGACAATTAAGAGGCATCATCAGCCTTGCCTTATATTACTAGCAGTTTATCCAAGGCTTTGCCAAAATAGCAAAACCATTATACCAGTTATTAGAAAAAGGATCCAAATATGAATAGGGTCCAGAAAAGAAGGAAGTTTTTAAAACTCTAAAAGTACATCTCACCACTGTCCTAGTGTTAAGGTATCCAGATTTTTAAAAAATATTCTACCTCTATACCAATGTATCTGGTGTTGGGCTCAGAGTTGTGCTTGCCCAAAAAGATAAAAGTAAAAAAGAATATGCAATTGCCTATGCAAGCAAAAGCCTTATCTGACCCGAAAGAAACTATGTAGCAACTGAACTAGAGTGCTATGCTGTGGTCTGGGCAATCAAATATTTCTACCAGTACCTAGGGTACAAACCCTTTGTTGCTGTTACAGATTATTTAGCTTTAAAATAGCTTCACAATAGCATGCTGAAGGGAAGAAGAGAGAGATGGCTTCTTCATCTTCAACCATACAACTTCATGATAGAGCATCAATCAGAAAGGGTACATAACAATAGCAATGCATTGTCTAAAATAGTTGAAGAATTACCTAAAACAGAGTAAGAAAAAACAAAGAAATCAGCTACTATAAAAAAACAGCTAATATAAAAAATGCTAAAGAAAAATACCTGACCAAATTCATGCAAATACTCCCAGAAATTCAAACATCTGAAAAAGCTGAAGAATTAAAAGTCTTTAGAGCTATTGCCTAAGAATATTTGCTAGATGATATTGATGAAGAGATGAGAGTAACTAATTGGGTTGATAATGCCAAATGGGTCAGATAGGACAAAATTAAAGAAGAAATTAATACCTATCTAGAGTAAGCTAGACAGAGCAAAGCCTTTTTACAACAATTAACTCAAGAATTTAGGCACAAAATTATCTAGATTAGCCAAACCAGGTATCAAATAGAAGTAGAAACTGAAAGTGGATATGAATTTGGTACTCAACCAATAGATATTGATAAATTATATCTAGTTAATATCCCAAAATAGGGAGAGTTAGTTCAAGGACTTAAATTTGAAGAACACAAAATTATAAGTAACAAAGACTATATAACCTACCTTAATTTCAATCTAAGTTGGTATAAAACCAACAATACAGATCCATTTCTAAAATACTTAGACATTAATCTTGAATTTGAAGAATGGTCTTTGTTATGAGATGAATATATTGACTGAGAAGTTTGCAAAAGTTTGTAAAAATATTATTTTTTTTATTTTTATTGTCATTCTTTACTATCATATTATTACAAATATATAAATGAAGAAAAAAAAAAAAAAAAAAAAAGAAAGCTGAATATATTTTTTTCAATAAATGTTTTATGTAGACATAAGAAAGAATATTCAAACAGACCTGACACTAGAGTAAGTATGGTCAAGATAGAATAAAATGAGTGTTGGGGCTTTATTCAACCAATTGAGATCAAAATTATCTGACACTAAGCAGAGTAAGATAAGATAAGTTGAAAAGGGATGGTAAAAAAGAAAGATATGTCTATATCACATACTAGATAAGTTTTGGATAAAGCTCTGGATGGATATCATAGTGTAACTCTGAATCATCCACATTAATTGCTAAATAAAAAACTTCAAGAAATATTCTATGCAGTATTGGATATTGTTATCAAAATAAAATTTAGAAACTAGAAGAATTACACTTCACAATTAGCTACGAGAAGCAACTAGAAAAACATGATAAAACTACCAAACAAAATTTAAGACTAGACTTTGACAAATTAAAGTTGAAAAATTAATAGTTAAGAAGAGGTTGCTAAGGAATCACAAAACGGGAATTATCAATGAGTCTGGAGCAATGAAAAAAGATAGTACTAAACAAGAAAAAGATAAAACTATTCAAAGATAAAAATCAGAAAAAATATTCCTAGTATTAAATATTGTTATTAAAATGACTTTGAAGAAAAACTGAAAGAAATATTCCTAGAAAACTTATTTCAAGCAATGAAAATCTAATATAAAGCTCAATACAGCCCAAGTTGTCAGTGTTCTGGCCATAAAACAAGAAAAAAAAAAAAACTAAGCAAAATATGAGGAAATTTAATAATAAAACTACAATGATACATAGCACTAAAAACATACTTGCAACATAGGCAATTTCTACAACATTATGATAGCTAGCAATGAAAATAGCTAAAAAAACAAAGCAGATTTTTTTAACTCAAAAATAGAAATCTGGTTAAACAAAACCCAAAGCTCTAAGGGAATTTGTTAAAAATCTTATAGGAAGAAAAGCTAGAATTAATTCTGACCCTAGCTTATAACTACCTCACAGGAGCATATTTTGAGAAAGATATTATATTTAACAAAATTTGCAGATATTATTACTAGTCTCAAATGTATTATGATATTTATGAATATGTAAGTATGTGTGAAAACTATCAGTTTCATGAAAATTAAAAATCAAAAGGGTTACTATATTCCATACTCATTAAAGCCCTATTTTACAGAATAGGTATTGATATAGTTAGCTTATTGCCTGTTACTTTAGTTCTAACAAATATATTGTTGTCATGACTAATTATATGACAAAATAGCCTGAAGTCTACACAATCTCCAGGGCCAATGCACAATAGGTGGCCAAGTTCATTTATAATAAAATAATATGCAGATACGACTGCTCTAGTAGATCAAGAGCACATTTTAACAACCATATGATTGATGAATTACTCACAGCTTTGAGTATTAAGCACTACTGCTCTACTTTCTATCATCTAAAAACAAATGGGCTTGTAGAGTACTTTAATAAGACTTTATGCAACTCTATTACCTGACTAGTAATAATCATGACAGACTGGGATTTAATTTTACTATCTATTCTGTTCATATATCAAACAGCAAAACAAGCCACAACAAGTAAAACACCTTTCTTCTTGGTATATAGAAGATCAGTCCAGCTATCACTATATTCTAGTGCAGCAGATGATCTACTAAATAGAACTACCATACAATGATTATATAAGATTGATAATGATCTACTCACAGTTTATGAGAATGCATTGAGCTGAATCGATATGGCTCAGCAAAAACAAAAAGAACAATATGATAGACAAACCAAAAAGATTTTAACATAGATGAAAAAGTCATTGTATTAGATACCAAAAAATTGTGTACACACAGTAACAAGCTAATACCCAAATGGAAGAAACTATACTACATCCAGACTAACCTTCCAAATAGTGCATATAAGCTAAGGGAAATAAGTAGGAAAGTACTTGCAGCTTCACTAAATAAAAAGCCATTAAAGCCCTATTATAAATAAAAAGTATAAATAAGGGTGAAAGACACAAATATTGCAATAAAACAATTCCAACAGCAACAATAACAAAACAATAAATAATCTCATCTTTGTCTAATAAATTCTTTCTGATCAACACTCTCTTGATCTCTTGGATATTAATCTAATATCATGTTCAGCTGCCAACAAACTCGATAATACTGCCAAAGTGTCTGTCATCTACTATTACTTGCAACAAGCTTTAAGAATAGGCAACAGAATTAAAAGTCTTGTCTTTGCTTTCTATTTGGGCTCTATTTTAGACACTATGACAAGAGCTCAACTCAGAGGCCTCAATAATATCATCTTTCAACATTATTGAATTTCTGCCCTCTATATCTATTATGCCTTTGAACAGCATGGAGTAGAACAGTTATATCAAACTACCTACTCTAAACTCAGCCAACTTTGTCAATTAAGTAATAAAGATTTTCAGACCTTATTATAATTATTCACTCTTGATATTTATGAATAAGTAAGAGGGAATTGTGAAGAGCTTTCCAGTTTCCAGCCTCAGAAAATTATTACAATTTTTTTTCTCTTCTTTTTCTTTTATTTTATTATATATTGATTATAAGTATCTTTTATTATTATCTTTCTATATAGTGACTCTAAAAATAACAGGAAAAATTATTTCCTTATTAGAAAAGATATACTTTTTGCTATGCCTTTCTGAACTCTTAGCTCTATACTTCTTGAACTTACCACCTTGCACTTTTTAAACTTTTTGTACTGCACTTTTTAAACTTCTTGACTTGTCCTTTTTAAACTTTTTAAACTTGTATAGCTTAAAGTTCTTTATTTAGCTAGCTGTAAAATAAAATAGTAGTAGTTGTGGCAGTAATGAAAAATGTATAAAAAGTGTTTCTTTTTGTCTCTTGAAAAGTAACTCAATAAAGTTCTAAAAACTTTGAAGTAATAACTAGTAGAAGTTGTTCTTTAAAATAATCATCTTTCTAACTGATTCATTCATAATAAAAACTATTATTAAGTTTCCAATATTTGTGTCAAATTGTTGTTACTTATAAAACACATAGTAAAAGTAAAGAATCTTAGTTATATCAAATTACATTTATTGAAATACTTAACCATCCCTATGACATATTGTTATTACTAATTAGTATAATAATCAAATTAGTGATCTTGCATTATTACAATTAATTGCTTCGATCATCCAATTTCTCATGATATTAGAATCTCATAATATCAGTTATATATTAAAATCTGATTTCAGACATTTCTTATCCATAACATTATTATTATTTTTTTTTTAATATTAGGATGATCTCTTTGGCCAGGTGACTTTTTATTCAATGACAACATATGTTTATATAATTATAATGAGAGTATATCAAGCCACACATGCACTTTTGGTACCTAATTTAAGTAGTCTGCCCGAAGGTTCTACACTATTTGCCGTACCTGTAATCTAACTACGGAGATACCTATTTAAACTCTCTGGTTATAACTACTATTTGCTACACCTAACCTTGCATATTACTCACTATACACACTGGGTTTTGTATCTACCCAATTAGATTTAGCATCTACTTTAGGACTTACTAACTATTACAGCTAATCTATCTACAAGGTAAACCTAACAGAATGGTTCATGTCTCACTCATGTATTTACCTGCATGTTTGTAACTTCTTCCTAACTAGTACCTGCTATGCTGCTATACTGTGTTCATATTTTATGCCATCTTTTAGGATGCTGCCATTCTACAGCTACTCAAGCCACAACCTTCCTAATTAGTTGCCCATTACGTACTCCTCACCCTTATAAAGTTCACATAATCTCAGTACCTATATTCGAACTTTTCTTCTTTCTTGGATTCTTTACTGGTCTCTTTCTTACTTCTAGCCAGCAACCAGAAGGGTCAGTCTGCCCAGGCTTTAAGTGCCTTATGGTCTCCTTTTCCTTAGTACATGCTTCCAGAGCGCATATTATTTTTCTCTAGTTGGTGACCCGGTGGTTCAGCTGGTGTGTTCTCCCACTTAAGGACCTGGTTGCTTGGTTCTCCGGTCTCAGTTTCCAATTCCAAATTCAGTCTTCCTGTAGCACAGTTGAAGATTATACTGCCTCTCTACTTGGGACTTGCCAAATAGGTTTTTGGTAATTCTGGTTTTCTGGATTTATTATGCCAAAGCTTCATTCAAGATAGTGTAACCAAGATTACAGATATCTGGATCTAACTGATAATCTTAATGTTAACCGATACAGATCTAGTATTTTCAAAATCATCATCTGTGAGATTCAAACTCTAGACTTGCCGTCTGGGGTGCAACAACTCTACCACTTCACTAAGTCACTATACCCTTCCATAACATTATTGTTATGACTTAATGATTGTAGTCAATATTAAATCACTGATTACTACAGTTATCCAAGTGATTTAACACATAATTCAAAAAGACCAAATGACTTAAATCGAAGATATAGAGATAATAGTATTATAATTCTTAATACAATCGAAGCAATATATAAGTTAATGCAAATAAAAGACTTATTTAAGTCTGGTAAATATTATTATAAGGCCTAAGCTCTAAGAACTCAGACCAAGTCTCTCCACACCTTTATTCAAAGCCTTCTATCTTGGAGCTTTAGTTTTATTCTTGTGTTGTAAATTAGTTTTAGTAGTCTATTATAGTGTTTTGGTTAGTTTTTAAATTAGATTAGTAGTCACCACCTTTTCAACATATATGAATATATTGATTTAAATATTTTTGTATTAATACATTAATAATCACTTCAATACATACACTACTAGCAGCAAGAAGTTCAATATTATCTTGCATTTTAGATGTAAAGCAATGATATTGAGATGCAGCTATCTGGATATTATCACTTATTGATGTGAATGCTCACCAATTATACCTGAGATATGTACTTTATTATTATTTTTCTATCTTTGAAAATTAATATAATATTGGCAATCACTATTCTCATATGCTTTATTTCTTTCCTCTAGAGTATGAGCCTTTTTTTTTTGTTTCAAAGTGACCTCCTTTAGAGCAAAAATAAAGCTGATATCTTGGTATTCTATCATTTTTGTCTAATTTACTTTTTACTAAAGAAAAAGCAAAGCCTTGCTTATGACCATGTTTGTCAAGCCAACTTCACTAATTAATATTTGTAATATATGCATAAAAAACAAAAAATAAAATAAAACTGCCTCTAACTTTACTTACTTTTCAACATCTTTCTAATTAGCAAAACTTTTTTCTTTAGTTAAGAGATATAATCTCTCTTCTAAATTAGTTAAATTAGTTTTAGCCTCAGATTCTATTAAACTATTACTTTCTTCAGTATGAAGATGCCCATAATATCATCAAATATATTTATCTTAATTCTGCTGGTAAAACACAAATCTGCTTCATCAAATTCATCTTCACTTTCTATTTTAAAAGCTATATAAATTATTACTATGTAATACAGTTAGATGATTATATAAAATAAAGAGCAATTGTATGTATATAGATATTAAAGTAATAGTTGTATGTGTATAGGTATTAAAGTAAAAGTTGTACACATTATACATGTGATGCGTAAAATAATTTTATTTTAGTATGATTATACAAATAGGTAAAAATTACTATAAGTGTATTTTATAATAATTGTTTATATTTATATTCTAATTAAACTTTTCTAGCCAGCTTTTTTTGTTTTTTTTGCTTGTAATCTTGCTTTTACTCTTTTTTTTTTCTTTTTTCTTTAGTAGCAATTACTTTTATTTTTTTACAATTATTGATTACTTTATATCTAAATACTCAGATTATTTTTTTAAAGTTTTTTTTTTAAGTTTTTGAAGTAAGTATTGCTTTTTATGGCTTTTTTCTTCTTTACTTAAACTGGTTTGTTTGTAAAAGAACCTCTTATGCAGTTTATTTTATTTGTTCTTTTTGTGCTACTATATAACCAATTAATAACTTTTTTATTTTACTTTCTGGTATATTAATTTTTTGTTTTGTTTTTCAATTTACTGCTTGTTGCTTTTTGATTTCTAGTTTTGCAGTATTTTTTTTTAAATTTTTTTTTAAAAAACTTTATATATATCACATCAAACTAAATGATTTATATCTTCTTTTTCTTTTAAACATACTATATACTTGTTATTTGAATATAAATCTAGCTTTTTTTAGTTTAGAATAATTAGAGTCAGCAATAGTTTATTTAGACACTTTGTATTAAAAACTCATTCTCTACTATTTTTTATACTTTTGTAATTGTATCTTGTATTTCTTCTTATATTTCTTATTTTTCTTTCTAATTTATCTCTACACCTACTATATATTCCATCTTTTGTATATTTTATACTACTCATTTGTAATTATTCTATACTGTAATATATATTTAAAATGCTATTTACTAACTCTCTAACTAGAATATTTGCTATATACTATTTCTATCTTGATTGTTTTTGGTATTTTTATCTTAGACTGTATCTTTTTAATTATACTAATTACAATAGCACTATTTTAAGTAAATCTTGACTTTGCATCTATATCCCTTAAATTGTTTTGCAGCCAAATTTGCCTGCAAAATTTTTTAAAATATAAATTTTTTTAATAAAATTTT
>CAJVPU010001348.1:0-13169 GCA_910591775.1 Dentiscutata heterogama | reverse complement strand
AATACCAAATTTTTTGTGCCATGCCTGTGCCAAGATTTTTGTTAGGCACAGGCACATGCCTGGTTTGCAGAGCCCTACTAATTATTATGTAAAAATATACTTGCTAATAGGTAACCAATAATGCAATTTGTTATGTACATAAGCATGTTCGACTTCATGTTCCTGGATATGTAGTATTAAATAAACCAATTATTACATGTCAAAAAATTTCAGCTGAAAAACAACAGGCATTGGATGCAGTTTTAATGGATAAAGCACATGTTGTTATGAGTTCGTATAAAACTGATACTGCAACAAATGAACCTGTACATTATCTGAAACATACTAAAAAAGCTCTCTGGGAAAAGTTTCATGAACAATACCATGATGGAATTAAGCTGACAAGTTTTTTCAAGAAACTAGAAGGAATAAATATACTTATCATGAGGATTTAGAAGGATTATATCATACTTGTCAACAGTACAGATATGAAATCTTTTCTGATCTTACAGAGTTTATCGATAAATATATAATGCAGTCTTTAGAAAAGGTATTATTTAATTTCAATTTTTTAGGTATAATTATTAATACTTATATAATTTATTTTTCAGAGCATTAGAAACAATTAATAATTGCAATGAATAACCTAAAGAGATTTTTAAAATATGATTATGAGGGCCATTTTAATATCATGGCAAATGGAATTACTTTTCATAATATATGTATTAATCATTGCTTGCTTTACACATTTGGTCAATGTAATGAACATTATACTCAAGTATGTAATCAATGTCAGGAGTTTTTCAACTATTTTCAGAAGATTAAGGATAGCATAGCTGTTATACATCACGAAGAGCTTAATAATTTGAAAGAATATTTGATATATTATCTCGCTCATTAAACAAGGAAGACCTATTTGAATGCATAATTTAATGCTATTTATTAGATCTGGATGATGATATGGCATTGGTTTTAGTTAATTATAAAATAAAAATTTTGCCTAAGACTGCACATAAAACCAAAAATGACTGGTTTAGAAAGAAAGAATGGTCTCTGTGTTCTGTTTTAATATATAGATGGCAATTAGATTCAAATAATTTTCAAATCTAAGCATTTGATCACTGGGCTACAGATACTAGACAAGATTCTTGGTTTATCGCCTCTTTGCTACATTTAGTAATCGAAAATCTTGATCAAAAACCAAAATCAATCATTATAATGTCTGATAATGGCGAGCATTATCACAATGCAGATTCAATGATGATATTAAGTTTTTGGTATGAATAGTATAATATAAAAGTAAAAAGATGGGTATTCTTTGAGGCAGTGAGGCAAAAATTACGATCGATTCCCACCATACACAGGTTTGTTAAAAGTTGTTTATTTTTATCTTAATATAAAAATCATGATACCACCCAGGATAATAAATAATTTATTGCCACTCTTTTTAAATATGATAACGCATATTAGGGTTAGAGAATGCTAGAATTGAGATCAGATAGTCAATTTAGTGTTTAATGGCAATAAATTATTTACTACACCAAGATGACTCCTTTATAATAAACTAATATTTGAAAATTTAGATTTCACATGCTATTAAGAAATATGTTCGACTCAGATTTGATATAGAAACTGGCCAAGATATTGAAAATGCAATTCAGAGAATTTGGGGAACCTCTGTATCATATTTACAATCTAATCATGATAGAGGTAATACTGTGTATAGTTAAAAAGGGTAAAATTAATATTGTTAAAATTGAAATTACTAACATAGAAACTAGAAGTAATACGCTACCTGGAAATTCAAATTTGTTTGAATGGCAATGGCTAATTAATAGAGATTTGAAAGGTTGTATACTAGTGCAGTCTATTCTGAATGTTGGTAATTAGACAATATTTACTCAAACAATTAGAAAAGTTACAAAAACATGAAATTAAAAAACCTACTCCACATACTTAACCCCAACAACACCAATTTCATATTGGTATATACCACCACCAAACTCTGCACGTATGTATTAACTTCATATTAAAATATAGCTAACTTATATTAAAATGTAGCAAATATTAATTTATATATTACAGATATATACCCAGATTAATTATCAAAGGAAAGCCTAATAAAGCAGTTATATTTAAGATGTGTTAAAATTGATGAGAAAGAAAATAAACACGAATTGGTAAAAAAATTAGAATCAAAACTAATAATAAACGCTCATACAAGTAAGTAAAAAAGTAAGAATGAATTTATAAAGTATTTCTGATAAAATGATACTATAAATTAAAATTAGATAACAAAGTATTAGTCGAAGAATTTATGGATAAAGTGAATAATAAAACTCAACAGTAAGTAATAATAATTTTTTTTCAAAATAATACTAAAAACTAATAGTGAATCTTTAGAGATATTGATAATATATGTCCTTTGTGTTCTGGTTGGGCTTTGAAAGAAAACCAAAAATTTGATAAGAAGAGTGCCAGAAAATGAAAAAAGTAAGAGCATTGTTAGAAGTGTTTTTTATAGTGGGAAATACAAACAAAAGTGATCATTACAATGCTTAAGACATGTACAAAGAATTATTAAAATGTGCTGAAGAAGGTGAAATTTCTAATAAAGAAGTTCCTAAACCTACTACTATTCAGAATTGGATAACCAAAACCATGGCTGAACATCAAAAATATGCAGCTTTAAAAGTTTTGAATGAAAATACTTTACAAAGTAGAAGTTCTTAATCTACGGCAATAAAACTATCTAGATTATATCATCAATTTTAATTTGAATTTGTTACAAATTCAGGTTGTAAATCTAATAAAATAATCATAAGTTGTGATAGTAAATAGTACTATGCAACTTCAAAGAAATATTAAAGTTTTGTCATTTTAATTAGTTCAAATAAACTAATTCAATTTTTTATTTGTCTTTTTCCAAAAGTGATATTTATTCTCAGATGTATTCTGTTCCTTATATATAATAAAAACTACACATAAAAAAACCTACATAAGTGCACACCCTCTCTAAATACATGCTCAAATGCTGACCCAAATATATACATGCTCTTTTTCTTATAGTTCTCTAAATGCATGTTGTTAAATCTTGGTTTCAGGATCGTGCACTTATGAAGGTTTTACTGTAGCCAATTTTTTTTTAAAAAATAATATATATATAAAGTTACATGACTAATCAAATAATATGTATTTATAGAAAAAAAGTGAATATGAAATGCACTTATAGAGAGTGTATTTCGAAACTGTGGCCACCCAAGCCATTTGACAAACCAACGCCATTAACATGGTGAATACTTACTGACATGACCACCAAGCTGACAGGGATGTAGATGGTTTAATTAATAGGAAAAACAAAGCCGCTGTCTTACTACTTAACTGGGAAAATGGTATCTGGGCTCTCACTACCCAACCCAACTTTAACGGCCAACAGGAGAGAGTATACTTGCAAGAGTTGGCTATAAGTTATTTGTCTAACAATAAATTATATCCTACATTAGGATACGTGTTAATTTGAGATAATGGACTATTTTTGAAGGACCCAATTTTCAAATAATGCCCACGAGCATTATTTTACGCTTACACAGTATACTTCATTATAGTGCTTTTGTCAAGAAATAATTAGTATTATTTAGTCAAATATAAAATATATAAATAAATTAGAATTTTAGCTAATGAAACCCATTCTGATTTTTGTCAATATGTAAGCAACTAGATTTTGCCTCTGAATACTTTCTGATATTAAGTAATTTTGATACTTATCTACAATTGAATTAATATAAATTACTGTTCTTAATGTTTACGTGCTAATTTAACAAAAAGTGAAAAAGATTTGAGAGGTACAGTGAATTTTTAAAACTTGGCTTATTAATGAACAATTATATTCAGATTAAATTATGAAATACTTAAAGTGATTGCTTTGACTTCTCTACTGTGTTATGCAAGATCGGACTTTTTATAAGTCGAATAGTGGTTATATTCAAGTAGGTAGTCAAATATAAGCATAAATATGATCAAGCAAGTAAATATTACTTACTATGTTAGATTAAATAGGAAAATTGTAAAGTAGTTTTTATTTTAGTATCAGTAAATAACTTTCTTTTTTTTTTTAATTGAAATAAAAAAAAAAATAGAGCAATAGATTCTTGAAGATTTGGACTAGCTGTTTATATGTAATAATTTTAAAAAAATGATAATGTTATTTAAAGTTTAAAAAACTGTAATCTGCTAGATTTATCTAATTGATCTACAAAATCTTGCCCTGTATGTTACTAATTATTTTCACTGATTGATAAACAGATCACGATTTAAGTATTTTATAAAATTAATAATGGGCAAAGAACTTAATTTTAATGATTGCTTTAAATTTCATATATCCCATTCCTGGTTTTGTGCAACTGTGTTGCGCAGCTATTTATATATAATTTTACTAAGACGTAGCAATATAATAATATGAGATTCACAGAAATTCAAAAAATATATTATAGTACAGTTTGAATACTCGAAGTTTGCTTAAGAGACTTGACGTTTCATAGCAGGATAAGTTATGTGAGATTTTTAAAAAAGTATTGTAATACAATATAAAAATTTTTTTTATCAATTGTGTAATGATCATTTAAATTTGGATAAGTTTCCCTTGGAAAATAGACCCTTCTTTTCCCATTCTCAAAATTTATCTTTTTTTGTTATAAAAGTTTACTTATAAATAATAAAATATTATTTCTTTTATTATTTGTTTTTTTATTTTTTTGTTTTTTATTATAAGACCACAATAGTATACCATTGCTAAACTATATATGTTTCTTGTTCTTTTATAGACTTTAATAAGGCACAACAATTATTAGCTTATTATGCACTAAGGCTTGCAAAGTTTTATTATTTTGTATAATTTGTTTTATCTCTTTTAAATATTAAAACTCCATTGTTATCGAACTATCAAGTTATTACTCCCTTCTGCTTGCACTCTGTATTGAGATCAAATTCAAAGCAGTAATAACAATATTTAAATAAATTTTTACATATTTTTATATATTAATAAATTTTATAAATTATAATTAACTCTATTATTCTGCACTATAGGTGTTCAACACCATAGGTTATTTCTCAAAAACATACCAAGTAAACAGAATCAAATATTCTAAGTAAAAATACTCAACACTCACAAAAACTTTATAAAAACTAAAATTAGAAACTTATATCTAATATTCATTATATTATATAAAAAAAATCCTTAAAATTGCATCCTAACTCTAAAAATAGGTGCATCTTTATATTATTTGTATTATAATTATATAACTTTTATATATTATAAATTTAGATAAAAATTCTATATAAACTTTATATATTAATAATTTTACATATATGAGGTATGAACAATAGAAACAGCCTATTTTTACAATTTTTTGAAAAATAAGTTTTTAACATGATTAACATTTTTCAATTATAAATGAAAGTCAATTTGTATAATAAAAAATCAAGATAATGTAAAAGAAAAATTGCATGAGGCTACATAGAGCCAACACATCATCATGATATTACCCGATAGTCATCTGCTACCTTTAACCAATCAAAATCGTAAAATTTGATTAATCCCGGATCAGTCTGAAAATCAAAACAAATAATTAAACTCAAAATAAGATAAATGTAAAAATGGGCCGTTTCTATTGTCTGTACCCCATGTAATTATATAACATTTTTATAATATAAAATTTAAATAGATTCTAATAAAAGTTCAAAAAAAAATTAGTTAATATCTCAAAATTTTACTAAGGTAACCACCTATTGTGTTACTAATAAAAAATGTTTCTCCCATAATTTTACATTAACTCCAACCCTAACTCTAATTATAACTTTTATTTTATTTTAACAATTTATTTATTTGACTAAATATTTATTAAATTTTAGATAACTATTAGGTAAATTTTATTTATAATTATATTTATGTATAAATTATAACTATGTAAGTTTACATTGGGTTTATAGATCTATGTATAACTTTTAAACAAAATATGGGGGTGTCAGTAGAAACGGACAATTTAGGAATTTTGAATAATCCGAAAACAAACTTTACCAACAGGGATACTTATCGTGATTGCATCATTAGTTATAGTTATTGTATGGATACTTGAGTGTAACTAATTACACACGGGTTTATGTTTAAACTACGTGGCCGAAGGCCACTGCTTTGGATATAAACCCGTGTGAAATTAATTACACTAAGATATCCATCCATACAATAACTATAACTTATTATACAAAAGAAATAAACAGATTATTAAAAAGGCTCTATTAAATGAAGGCGAATAATAAAAACTACAGAATAAAAAAAATGCCATGTAAAATAACTAGATAAATGTCAAGATAAAGTAACTTAAGCTCATTAATTTAACAATTATAAAGCAAAAATAAAAATTTTAAATTACTTTTTCTCGACATCTGTTTGATTATTTTATGTGTATTTTTTTTTTATTTGGTAGCTCTTTTCATTTTATTTCATATAATAGAGCTATTTTTACTGTAATTAATTTATATTAAGAAATTCTTAGCTTAAATAAATTTAACAATAGAGTATAAAATTATTACACGCGAATTTTTTATATAAAAGCGATTAATAAAAGCTGTTAAGTTATTAAAAAGGTCTCTATTATATGAAAGAGAATAGTGAGAGCTTTTAAGTAAAAAAAAAAACCCCCACTTGATATTAATTAAGTCGTTGTTGAGAAAAAGTAATTTTAATTTTTGATATTTGTTTGTAATAAATATGATTATCATCGAACAATTTTCAAATCCCATTAAAAAATCCGTAATTAGTGATCTACATATGCACCACTATGTTTTGATTAATTAGTCAATTGAATGGCCCTATTGAGCCGAGTACGAATATGCACGTATAGTGCCTTGTTTTTCATGTATGGAAGAAAACGATCACAACATTGAGTTAAAAATTTACAAGTTCGGTAAAGATAGACATGCTAGAATTACAAAACATCTCTTTTTTCTACGATTAAAGTTTTAAGTTGTTTTTGTGGTGTATTTAATAAGTATGCTGCAATTATAACACATTCTTGCACTAAAATGTCATTTTACAATGACCTAGTTATAAAGCAGCCGAAAAATTTCGACAGTTCGTCAGATATAATCAATAATGTTAACCAAATGTATTTAAAAGATAACAAATCACAAGATTTTTCACAGGAGTCTCTTAATGAAATTGTTAGAGAAATGTGTAATCTGTATAATGAAGAGAGATTGAAAGGTCAAAATTCACGTTCAATTCTTGACACTTTAGAACAATTTCTATTAAAGAAAAAGCAAAATCCAAACGATATTATCAAATTTTGTTTAAATGATCATGTCAATCCTATAATTCAAAACATTCTTGCAAGTTGTTATTGTTACGGTAAATGGATTGAAAAAGATGAACAAAAGGCGTTCATTTATTTTCAAAAATCTGCAGAAATTGGGAATGCTTGCGGAATGTTTGAGCTTGGAAACTTTTATAAAGATGGAATTGGTGTTGAAAAGGATGAAAATAAGGCATTTATTTATTATCAAAAATCAGCAGAAATGGGTGATGCTGATGGAATAAATAATGTTGGATATTGTTATCGGAATGGAATTGGAGCTGAAAAGGATGAACATAAGGCATTCATTTATTATCAAAAATCAGCAGAAATGGGACATGCTAGTGGAACAAATAGTGTTGGATACTGTTATCAACACGGAATTGGAGTTGAAAATGATAGACGTAAAGCATTCATATATTATCAAAAATCAGCAGAGATGGGTGATGCAACTGGAGTAAATAATGTTGGATTTTGTTATCAATATGGAATTGGAGCTGAAAAGGATGAATATAAGGCCTTCATTTATTATCAAAAATCAGCAGAGACGGGTGATGCTAGTGGAACATTTAATGTCGGATATTGCTATAAAAAAGGAATTGGAGTTGAAAAGGACGAGCATAAAGCATTCATTTATTACCAAAAATCAGCAGAGATGGGTGATAGTGGTGCAACACTTCAAGTTGGACGTTGTTATGAGTGTGGAAGTGGGGTTAAAAAGGATAAACATAAGGCATTTGTTTATTATCAAAAATCAGCAGAGATGGGAAATATTGATGGAACATATAACGTTGGTTGTTGTTATTTTAAGGGAATTGGAGTTGAAAAAGACGGACATAAAGCATTCAATTATTATCAAAAATCAGCAGAGATGGGGCACGCTAGCGGAACAAATAGGGTTGGGTATTGCTATGAAAAAGGAATTGGAGTTGAAAAGGATGAATACAAGGCATTCATTTATTATCAGAAATCAGCAGAAATGGGGCACGCTAGCGGAGCATATAATGTTGGATATTATTATCAATATGGAATTGGTGTTGAAAAAGATGTACAAAAGGCATTCATTTATTATCTAAAATCAGCAGAGATGGGAAACGCCAGTGGAGCACTTCAAGTTGGATATTATTATCAACATGGAATTGGAGTTGAAAAGGATGAAAATAAGGCATTCAATTATTATCAAAAATCGGCAGAAATGGGAGACGCTAGTGGGATGTCAAGAGTTGCAGAATGTTATCGAAACGGAATTGGAATAACAAGAAATCTCGATAAAGCAAAACACTGGTATCAAAGGTAAATTTTTATATTTGTGAAAGTATAAGATCAGTTGTAATTGAAATCAAAAACATATTATAATAAGTTAGGGCAGAGCAATAATCTAAAATTTTGCAAAAAAGATGATTTCATAAACGAAATTTCAAGCTATAAGCGATTTTTGAGCAAAAATTACACTTGATCTTTTATTTGTTTAGTAAATCTGAGGTCTTCAGGGCAACAAATTACAATATTTATTCGTTATATATCAATACATATTTTTATTTAATAACTTTATATTTAAATTGCCAATTAGGGAAAAAGATTTAACATCAGGTATCATATCATAATTAATTATTATAGACTATATTTTATTAACTATTTATAATTAAAATTGACTAATTTGTAAATAATAATTAGCTACAAATGAGTGGATGCATAATTCAGAAATTGAAGATGAATTGAAAAAAATATTGGTTGAAAATAAATATCGGTTATCATGGATTTCTTATGATGAATTTAAAGATATCGAAGTAATAGGTGAAGGTGGATTTGCAACTGTATATTATGCTAGATGGTATGATAAAAGCCAAAACTTACGCAGAACCGTTGCACTTAAACTGCTTCATAATTCTAATAATAATCATGAACAATTTGTAAGAGAGGTATAACCATATTATTCGTGACTTACCATTTTTTTTATATTATTTTAATAATTTTGAATATATCTTTCTTTTTAATGTTAAGTTAAAAGCATATTGTGACATTAGTCTTAAAGATCAGACTTTTCTAAAGTGTTTCGGTATATCAAAGGATAAAACTTTTAATGATTACATACTTGTCATGGAATATGCTTCAGAAGGTTGCTTGCGCAAAAAATTACATACAATAGCACAAATGGATTGGAAAGATAAATTAAATCTGTTACAATGCATTGCATCAGACCTGCAAATAATTCATTCTCATGACCTTATTCATCGGGATTTACATAGTGGAAATATACTGTTAAATAGTTTAAAAAGTGCATACATTGCAGACTTAGGACTTTCAATAACAGTAAATATTGCATTAAAATCAAAATCTGACGGAATTTATGGAATTTTACCATACATTGCACCTGAAGTTTTGAACAAACAACCATATACTAAAGCATCTGACATTTATTCATTTGGTATAATTATGTGGGAAATTATACATGGTAAACCTGTATCTTTTGATCAGAAAGCCGAATCACAATTTCAACAACAAGTATGTAATGGTTTACGACCGCATATTTACGAAAATACAGCAATATGCTATGTAGATTTAATGAAAAAATGTTGGAATATGGATCCAGAAAACCGTCCAACTGCAACAGAAATTTATGATATTTTTGCAGAATGGCAAAATAATGAAAACATTTTGTCTGAATTATTTGAATCAGATAAAAAATTACAAAATATAAAAGATGGAGATATACAAACATATATTGATTCATATTATAAAAGTAATTTTATTTCATTTACTAGTGGTTATAAATATCAAGGTAATTATAAGTTTTTTTGTTTCTTTTAATAAATTATAAAATTCTATATTTTATCATTGTTTAATAAACTTTTTTACAGATAGTAAAATTATATGAATTGAAAATATCGGATACTATTAATAGTTTTGGAAATTTACGCAATTCAGCAGCATTGGAAAACATAGAACCAGAAGACAACGAAGACGAGGAAATTTCCGAATCCCTTAATCCGGATAATGCTGGTTTGAGCGGATCAAATTATTAAATTTCAAAATAAAGAATTAAATACAATATGTTGCGAGACATTTCGTACAAAATTATAACCGATTGCTTGTGCTAAAGGGTCTTTAATATATGGGCCAGACCAATTTAATTCTTCGTTTAACATGATTCTCCACCCAAATTTTATATAAAACTAATGCCAATGCTTACTTTCGGCATGCATAAATATAATGGAAGAGAATAATATTAGCTAAAATTAACTTTAAATAACTTAAGGTATTAGTTTTTGTAGTTTATATGTGAATATTTTATGCCAATCATAAATTTTATTAATTATTAATCAACTTAGTCATAGTTATTTATATGACTCTTAAATTTCCTTTGTGTAAAGTACATTATTAGCTTTTTTTCTACATTTTTTTTTACGGCCATAGAATTACTGAAATTGCAAATTAGCAACTATATGGTTACTTTGTAGTAGCGATTTTCTTTACATTTACTGTATGTTTTCTATTGTTAGTCTTTTAGTTTTAAAGTTACTATACTGTATAATTATTTATTATTACTATACTTTTACAACATATTAGCAATACGCCTAATACTTAATTTTGTAAGTTTCAGTAAAGTATTTTATGCTATATTAAATGAAGAATCAATTTGAAGTGGCCTTAATTGGGTTAAAGTCTCCTTGTGTTCTCGAAATTTCATGATAATGTGAAATTGAAAGTATATTAGAAAGAATCAATCAAATGGGTTCAAAGAGGCATGCTAGACTTAGTCAAATGGTTTCGTAGTGTAGGAGGGAGGTAGACAAAATCTCAGGTCTAAATATATACATATAACCAATTAGATGACTAAATTTTTCTGGAGGGTGAGCTCTATAATAAACATATATCAGCTAATATCTGACACGTCCTTAGTGCTAGCAACGGCGTAATAAATGTGTAAGTTACCACCGATCAAGAGATAATATAAGTTACTAAGTTTTCGAAGCAACATAAATTGAAAATTGGCGCAGAAATCACCACTATAAATATTGAATTACTAAGTCTGTTTTTACTTATATGTGCGCAATACTGTATTTATTGAATTGATTACTTTAGGGAACTACTATTCGCACCATAGATTTTTGCTATTCGCACCATGGTTTATGTAAATCCTTTCGATTTTATCACATAATTATTTACAAACTTTTTAAACTTTGATTGAAGATATCTCAGCAACTAATCGATCAAATTCGATCAAAATATTTTTATTCGAATTATATGGATTTTTAGAATTTAAATAAAAAATTTTTCATCAAATTTGATTGATTAGTTTCCGAGATATCTTCGATCAAAGTTTGAGTAAAATTTTAAAACGTATGTCACATAAAAACTGCGCTGAAATTGTTTACAAAACTTTGATCGAAGTTATCTTGAAAACCAATCGATCAAATTTGATGAAATTTTTTTATTTGAATTCTAAAAACCATAGAATTCGAATAAAAAAAATTTGATCGAATTTGATCGATTGGTTGCCAAGATATCTTCGATCAAAGTTTTGTAAACAATTTCGGCATAGTTTTTATATACGTTTTAAAATTTTACTCAAACTTTGATCGAAGATATCTCGGAATTGATTGGTTGCCAAGATATCTTTGATCAAAGTTTTGTAAACAATTTTGACGCAGTTTTTATGTACATACGTTTTAAAATTTTACTCAAACTTTGATCGAAGATATCTTGGAAACCAATCAATCAAATTTGATGAAAATTTTTTTATTTAAATTTTACAAATCCATAGAATTCGAATAAAAAAAATTGATCAAATTTGATTGATTGGTTGCCGAGATATCTTCGATCAAAGAGTTGTAAACAATTTTGGCACAGTTTTTATGTAACATATGCCAACCCTAAATATGAAAGTCATGTAAATTATATTGTCTAACACTGTGCAAAAGTAATATTATTAACTTTTTTTAACTTCTATCTAGACGTTCTATTCAAAATTTCAATTGAGTTATTTTAAATATTATGTGTCTATCTTTTCTAAAGCTTTTTATAATATGAAAGTAGGCTGGTATTTCACAATTTATTTCTATCAAGTATTACTAATATTAGTACACTTTTAATTTTAATTTAAATATTCTATTTAGAACTTTGATTATCTTAATAGCCTTTTCTTTGTAGACTTTGTTTACATCCACCAATTTGGCATTTCAATATACTTCATGGATTAAATGAGTTACAAGTAGTGATATAAGTTGGTAATTACTAGTAGCTATCTACTACTAGTAACTACTGATAACTACTAGTAGCTACCATGAAGTAATGATATAAAGTAGTAGATAGTAAATAGATAGTTAGCAGTTTATTTAATCTAATTAGTTAATTATAACTTGCACTATATATATATATATAGATAGAAGAATTAGCTAATCAGAATGAGAGTCAGCTATACTATTAGTAGTGGTAGCTAATGATAGCTACTATCTATTAGTATATACTAATAAAAAAATTGTGATTTGGGAAAATTCACATTATTAGTTACAAGTGATAAATTTATTTTTTAAAAAAAAAAATTGAAATAACTATTGATAGAACAGATTTTTCTTTTTGATTTCTAATAAAAATCAATTTTAGGTACTAACACTAATCTAGATTGTGTATTAAAAAACTTGATTTACAATTATACTATCTATTACTTACAATACCCAGGTTTTATTTAAGAATTCTATTTTTAAAATTGAATAGTATCCATAAAGAACCAGATATTTTTTTTTTTTTTTTTTGGTATTAAGGTGATCTCTTTGGTCTGGGGAACTTTTTATTAAAGTATAGACGAAGTTTTATATGTAATTACAACGATGGTACATCAAGCCA
>CAJVPU010001347.1:0-13170 GCA_910591775.1 Dentiscutata heterogama | reverse complement strand
ATGAGAACAATATTATTATTTTGCTGTTCTCAAAAAATTTTTCATAGTGAACAGTAAAAAATTTATACTGTTCACAAACTTATAATTGTGTTCTCATGAGAACTCTAAGAACACAAATTTCGAACACTGGTTCTACCTACTACATTCCACGACATTTTAATTTTACGCCGTAAAAAATATTCTTACTTTATTTTTGCATTACAGGGTCGGTCAGCACATCGACTGAGGGGTTAAAAATAGCGATCAAACTCTTTGAAAAACTTTCGAATAATTACATTGATCTTTTAAATAATGGTGAAGATTTTAATGTAGTCATTAAAGTGGAAATGATTCAAACATAAAGGAATTTAAGGCACATTCAGCCATTTTAAAATATAGGTCATTATATTTTCGTAATGAATTAGCGAAAGCTGTTAAAGATACGAACTATATTACAAGAATCAGTTTAATACCACAAGTTCCTGTCTCGCAATTTGAAATTATTATTAAGTAAATGAAACTTTTTTTTTTGTTTTTTATATAAAATCATAATACAAGCTTTTTTAACTTTATTTGATAAAATAGGTATATCTATGGTGGTTTTGCTTCGTTAGAAAATCTTAACGGCCAGTTTATTTTTAATCACATTCAACCTGCTGATGAGCTTCATCTGGAAGAATTAGTGGAAAACCTTGAAACTCATTTAATCGAAACAAATGCTCACCACAATAACAAACTTAAAGAGTTACAGGAATGGTGTAATGATATTTTAGCAAAATACCCAAATCTCGTTTTCGATTCTGAGGATTTAACTTCTCTTAAAGAACACGCATTAATTTCACTTATTAAACGTGACGATTTGGAAGAAATAAGAGTTTGTAATCATGTCATTGAATGGAGAATTGCGCAAAACCCAACCTTACATTCAGATATTGAAAATTGGTCCCGTGAAAATTTTATGACTTTAAAGACTACATTACAAAATTGTTTACCTCTTATCCGTTACTTTCAAATCTCAGATGAAGACATTGCAAAGAATATATTACTGCATTCGTTAATTCTTGAAAAAAATCTTTGGAAATATCTGGTAAGCAAGCATATGTCTCCTAATCATCAAATTTCGTCAACGATCTTATCACCTCGTATTATTTCTGTGCCAGTTTTACCAAACAGGTCAACAGAAACATTTTTAACTGTCATTAATGAAGAACATGCAGCAGAAATTGCATCATGGATTGATAAAAAGGCTAATCTGTATAATATTACAGATAACCCTTACGAATTTAAGTTACTTCCTCGTGGAAACAGGGATGGTATTACTCATGAGGCATTTTGGAATTTATGTAATTTACAAGCAAATACATTTACCGTTGTGAATATTAAAAGTCCTAATGATACTATTGAAAAAATAATTGGTGGATATAGTCCAATTGCATGGGTTAATTCTGTTACTGGTGGTTACGCTAGTTGCAAAGATGGCTTTATTTTCTTATTGAAAAATGGAACAGTTCAAAATTCTATTTTAAGTCGTGTACAAAATGAACAATGCGCATTCTATTTTTATACTTATCATGGTGTATGCTTTGGCGGTCATGATCTTCGTTTGTTTTATCTAGGTGATAAAGTAAATGCTTGTTATAGTTTAAAAAGTCTTTAGTTTTCTAGGCACTTAAATTTGGTCACGAACCTAAACAGTCAAGAAAAAGAAGCGATCCAGATTGCCTAACGGTTTGCTGTATTGCAATTTTAAAAAGTTTAATTGTTAGCTTATTTGTAATCATAATGAACTTTTTGGTAAACTTTTGCTAATACTCTATGCATACATTATTTATTGCATACTTAACAAGAAATTTAATAGTTATTAAAATAAATATCCGAAATTTAATTATAAAATTATGCATGAAAGATATTTCTTGTGTAACTTTTTAATAATTATATAAGATGAGAATAATATGTATTCCAATAATGAATTATAATTTTTCAAAATATAATATCTTTCTAAATGCAACTTCAAATATTGACTCAAATCTATTAATCTCTATAAATATAATCTTTATTTGCTCTTTAAATGTATATTGTTAAAGACTAATCTTAATGTTTCTATTTAAAGAGCTTTGACTATAATTAGAGGTTAAATAATATGTTCATGGCAGGTTTAGATATAGTGGCTAGTAATTAATTTTTTAAAAAAACGTTCAAAAATAATAATTAAAATTGTATATACTAAATATAAATAAGTTGTATACAGTCAGCTCTACTAAGTGCAATTCATTAAAGCCGGACTTTTAGCAACATACAGTTTGAGAACAATTAAGTAAAATTGCATTTATACTGTGGAGACATAACATATGAAAACATATACTTAGGCCAGAGAGGTTGCAATTAAAGATGTACAAAATGATTTGAATAATACAATACATAAAATTATACTGTATTAATATAGTGTAATATGTAAATACAAATCATCAGAAATCTTAAAAAGTAAATTGTATAAATATAGGGAACATCCAAAGAGAAAACAATTCATATAATTTAAATATTTATTAAGGGCAGGGCCACTTTTGTTTGGGTTAGGTTTATTCATATAGATAAAATTTTATCCCTGATATTTTTTTATTAATATCTTCTAGATTAGACCGCTCATTTTTGTTTTTTCCACGTTTTGCTTCATTGCGTTTATATAATTTGCTTGGTTTATTGCTATGTGATTTTCTCCAGTTTTTAGACAACCTCTAAATATAGATCGATTGCCTGCACTACCGCTACTGCATATGCCGCCTGTGAAATTAGTGCCTGAATTAATTCAGGTAAGTGCCCGAAATAGCAACAATGGATTAGACACGTATAAATACAATCATTTGTATTACTGTATTACAAAACTACTAAAAAATGGCGATCAAACACTTTGAAAAACTTTCGAATAATTACATTGATCTTTTAGAGAGCGGAGAAGATTTTAATGTAATCATTAAAGTGGGAAATGATCCAAACATAAAGGAATTTAAAGCACATTCAACCATTTTAAAATATAGGTCATTGTATTTTCGTAATGAATTAGCAAAAGCTGTTAAAGATACGAAAAATATTACGATAATCAATTTAGCACCACAAGTTCCCATCACTCAATTTGAAATTATTATCAAGTAAATGACACTTTTTATTTTATTTTTATAAAAAATTATCAAACAAGTTTTTAACTTTATTTGATAATAGGTATATTTATGGTGGCTTTATTTCGTTAGAAAATCTTGACGGCGAATCTATTTTTAATCTTACTGAAGCTGCTAATGAGCTTCTTTTAGAAGAATTGGTGGAAAGCCTTGAGACTCATTTAATTGAAACAAATGCTCACTGGTTACGTTCTCATTTTGCACGTATTTATAAGATTTGCACTCAGAATAACAAACTTAAAGAGTTACAGAAATGGTGCAATAATATTGTAGTGAAATACCCAAATCTTGTTTTCGATTCTGAGGAATTCACTTCTGTTAAAGAACACGAATTGATTTCACTTATTAAACGTGACGATTTGCAGATGGAAGAAATAAAAGTTTGGAATCATGTCATCGATTGGGGAATTGCGCAAAACCCAACCTTACCTTCAGATATTGAAAATTGGTCCTGTGAAAATTTTATGACTTTAAAGACTACTCTACAAAATTGTTTACCTCTTATCCGTTACTTTCAAATTTCTGGTGAAGACATTGCAAAAAATATATTACCGTATTCGTTAATTCTTGAAAAAAATCTTTGGAAAGATCTGGCAAGTAAATATATGTCTCCAAATCATCAAATTTCGTCAACAATTTTGCCACCTCGTATTATTTCTGTGCCAATTTTACCAAACAGATCAACTGAACCATTTTCAACTGTCATTAATGAAGAACATGCAGCAGAAATTGCATCATGGATTGATAAAAAGGCTAATTTGTATAATATTACAGATAACCCTTACGAATTTAAGTTACTTCTTCGTGGAAGCAGGGATGGTTTTACTCATGAAGCATTTTGGAAATTATGTAATTTACAAGCGAATACAGTTACCCTTGTGAATGTTAAAAATCTTAATGATAATATTGAAAAAATAATTGGTGGATATAATCCAATTGCATGGAATAATTCTGTTTGTAGGTTTGTTAATTGCCAAGAGAGCTTTATTTTCTCATTGAAAAATGAAGCAGTTCAATATTCTGTATTAAGTCTTGTTCAAAATCAAAATTTGGCATTTTATTTTAATAATGATCGTGGTGTATGCTTCGGTGGTTGTGATCTTCGTATGTTTTGTGACATTGATAAACAATATGTTAATAATCAAAGTAATGTATGTTGTTGTATTCGACAAGCTTATGAAAACTTATTTGATAAAACTCAATATTTTTTGGTAAATGAATATGAAGTCTTTCAAGTCAATAAGAAATCTAATTAATGCTAGTTTGTTTAGAAATTTTTAACCATGTGATTATAGATTACTTAAACATTTTAATAGTTTAGATTTGTTTACGGCCATGTTATATAGTTTAAAAAAAATTAAATTTTGGGCACTTAAATTTGGTTGCGAAATCTAAATAATTTCAATACAAAGAAAACTATTCATCAAAGCAGATTGCCTATCACATTTACGGCTTGCTGTATTGTAATTTTTAAAAGTTTTAATTGATAGCTTATTTGTAATCATAATAAACTTTTTTGGTAAACTCTTGCTAATACGCTGTGTATACATTATATTGTGCATACTTAATAAGAAATAGAATAATTATTAAAATAACTATCCAGAGTTTTATTATAAAATTATGATTTAATATACATGAAAGATTATTTGTTTATATGATTTTTTTAATAATTATGTAAGATGAGAATAATATGCATTCCAATGAGGAGGTGTAGCATCTACCATACCATGTTTATTACATAATTCACTCTTTAAAAGTATCCACATAGTTCTAAGTTGTTTTAATTGATCTTCATTAGTATCCATTGGATCAATTGGGTACCATTTTGGATAACATGTTTGAATATAATTTCCAAATGAATGACCATGAAATTCATCACATGTATCACTTTGATATACTGAATCAGTACATATATTCAAGCTTGCTTCATTTGACTTATTTTTTACTCCATTAAAACTAACCATTAAATGTATTGATGCTTTATGAGGTATATCAGAATCATGATCCGCCAATTCACATTTTGATCTGTAAAAATTTTCGAATATATAATATTAATAAATTTAAAGTTTCATATATTTTTTGATTATCTATTTTTTTGAAACTTTACTTACCCACATAATGGACACCGTTCTTGACATCCAATAACTCTATTACAATATAATGAACGATAATTTTCAACTTTGATTATCATTGATGTCTTACAATGATTTTTAAGTTTATTTTTCCACTTATTTTCAAATTCTGAAAACACTTTGTCAATCTTTTCTTCTAGGCATGCCAAAAATCTTGAAGGATATTTGACAACACACTTTAAAATAGTGTCAGTACCTTGAGGTTTATCTTTCATTAGAATTTCCAAAAGTGTTCCCTTTGATGAGCGAAGAATTTGTTCAATATTAGGGCATATATAAGAAGATTCATGCATAGGTCGAGAAGAATAATATTGTTTTGATTTTGAAATTATTTCCTTGACTTCATTCGGAATAGTATTAATAATATTCTCTTCAATTTC
Organism: Dentiscutata heterogama; assembly: GCA_910591775.1. Taxonomy (NCBI): domain Eukaryota; kingdom Fungi; phylum Glomeromycota; class Glomeromycetes; order Diversisporales; family Gigasporaceae; genus Dentiscutata; species Dentiscutata heterogama. Next base: position 7,509 of record CAJVPU010001347.1, on the reverse strand, counting down.
TTCAAGCTTTTCACCTATTTTAATATCTTTAATAATTCTAATCTCTTCTTCAAATATTTTTTTCATAAATTTAATTGGATTTTCAATATAATTACGACAATTTTCTACACTAAGAGATCCAAAACTTCGTTCATATGCGATTCTTGTAATATTATAATTATCACTATTAAAATATTTATCCATAAGTTCCGAAACAAAATTATAGGGATTATTTAACTGTTTTTCAAAAGATTGAAAAATGAGTTCAAAAAAGTTGCTTGATAAATATTCATAATATGTATCACTTTTTAATTCAACAAAGAACTTCCACAAATTTTTTCTATATTCATCAAGTTCTTTCTGTTGTATATCTTTCCATTTTTTAGTATTTGCGTCCAGCCTTTTAAAAACTTTAAGTCGTAAATATTGCTAAAATAAAATACAACATTATATTAATTTAATATTTAAATGAAATGAAAAAATTTTATTTTTAAATAAATGAAAATTTTTATTACCTCTATTGATTTAAACCCATCTATTTTAACAACCAAATTATTCTGAGAACTATTTAATTCATTCTGTAAAGTAATAAAAATATTATCACATAATCTCTGGATCCATTCTAATGCTTGATCGAATTCAATCATTAACGTATTCTCATTTTGGATTTCATTAACAATTTGTTTACAAGTTTTCTTAATAGATGTCTTAATTGTTCTGATAGCAGATTGTTTTGAAATGCCTTTTTTAGCATTATTAATATACCCAGCTATCCCGCTTGAATTTGTTTCTACGACGAATTTAAAATCAAAACTTTTTAAGAATTCTGTATTCTTTAAAAACTTTGATTGTACTAGAGTTGCTGGTTTCTCGAGTTTAGACCAAAAATTTCTATCAAATTTATCCTTTGTTTTATCATCGGAACCGACTAAACTTATTCCATCTGTAATAGCTTTATTGAAACATGTAACTACCTGCTCCTCTAATGCCTTTGTCTCTAATGACATACTATGAATAAAATTATTCTTATCTGCTTCTATATACTCCCATTCAGTATTAAAATAATGATCACATTCTAACAAGTTCTTTTTAACTTTTCCTGGAGTTTTTTCTTTAAGTACTTGTTTGATATTTTCACTGATCTTTGCTTTTGCAGATTCGATAAGCCATGAATCCTTGAACTTTCGACGTTTTATTGTATAAGTTGCTTGAAGTTTACGTTTCTCTGATGCAAATGCTGAGTGAATATAAGTCATTCCTTTTTCAATTAATGTAGGATCATACTCATCCGGTGCATTTTCAAGGAAATTAGAAATCGTCTGTTGACATAATGTATTCGTTACTTTAGTAAGAGCTTCTTCAAATTTAATATCTTGATCTTTAGACCATTGATCAGATTCGATTTCATCTATTAAGTCTGAAATTTCTTCTTTATAAATTTTTATAAATGATTCGTCATTAACGCTAACTAACTTTCGTATTGAATTCCACTGATGTATCATTTTGAAATTTTTGTAATGAAGGAATTTTCCACGTGCATCAATTTCTTTCCAAATAGTTTGTATATATGTAATGAATTCTTTATTAATTAAATAAAATTAATGTTAGATAAATTATTTATTGTTTAAAATTATCTTAGATTTTTAATCAACAAAATATTCCTTACCGTCAATGTTTTTATATTCATGAAATTCATTCTCATTTGAGGACAATGTAGGTGCAAGTAACTCTTCTCTAAGCTTGGACACCTTTGATGGAAATGTTTCCTAAATATTCATAATTTTATATTATTAATTCTGACATAAATATAAGATAACATAATTTCATACACTATATATATAGTGAAAGGTTCATACCGTAGGATAATAGAAATTTTCATGGTCACTTTGATCAATTTGTTGGGTATTAGGGTAAAACTCATCAAAAGTGCAAGAAAAAGCATTTTCTAATAAATGAATGTTTTTTTCTTCCAACATCATAAGATTTTCCATGTTGTAAGCACATCCTGGAATTTCATTAAACATCTTTTTCAGGCCTTCACGAATATTATTAAATGCATATTGTTGAGCGTTTCTAGTGTCCACCTCCATCATATCGCGTAATACAAAATTGATTCTTGGCTTAAAATTTCGTTTTATTAAAGTATCCAAATGATAAGAAGAAATTTTAAGAATATCAGAAATGTCTTCAGTAATATCTTTAACATTGAGAATCAAGATTTGAGAACACAAAGTAGCTAATAATGTAATTTTTTTATCAAAATCATTACGTTGAGAGATTAATCTCTCAGTTATAGAATCAATTCCTTCAAAATCTAATATCAAAAAATCTGTTTCTTTTCCATTATGGATTGTATGCCGATATGACATATATACACCTGTTATACAATATTGCAATAATTATAAATTATAATATTTTATAAACAAGGAAATAATAGAAAAATATCATCTGAACTTACCTTTAGTACTGTTAATAAAATACGCAATAAATTTTAATATACTGTAAATATATAGGCATGTAAAGCAAATAATAATTAGTAAAGCTAACTATTACATACCGTCTTCCATTTGAAGTTTGAAATAGGTAATTTAATAACGTAGATTTACCAGAGTTTTCAGGTCCAACTATCGAAAAAAACAATCAATGGTCGTTTATTATTAAATGTTATTTGATTAAAAATATCTAAAAGAAATTCGGAATTCAATGTTCTAAACGAAACACTATCTAGAATTTGAATTGCTTCGCCCTCACATATCCAACTTTTATATGCTGTTTCGAGTTGACTAAAATAATCGACAATGTAGTAATGTTAAAATTATGTTATATAAATTTAAGAATATAGAAATTACTTACGTATTATCAATATTGTATAATGATTTTAAAGCTGTTGAATATCTTTTCTTTATCTGAGATAAAACAATAAATTCTTTCCAAAAATCATGAATAGTTATATTTCTATCTTCTATTTGCTGCTTTATTTCACTTTTTTGATCATTATCTTGGTCGTTTTGATTTAGTTCATTATATTTCAAATCAAGTTCATTTAAATGTGTTTTAAAGAAAGTATCAACTTGACGGGCAAATTCACGCATATAAGTTATGCTATTCTTTTTAACAATTTGAGCAAAATTTTTAAGAACTGGTATTGGATCAGAACCACAAAGATTTTTTTGCAATTCTTGAAGCTTTTTTATTTCTTCATTAATCTCGTCTTCCGTCATATAAGTAGCAGAATCTTCTAAATTCTTTGATCGAATTTTGTCATTAAGTGCATCTATCTCGTTAGAGAAATATGAAGCTTTAAAAATATCTGCACGGCTATTAAAAGCTGTAGCTTCCATCAACGTGGAGAATGAAACTTCCGAATCATAATTTTTATTAAACAAGTTACGAAAAGCAGTTGTCGACAAATAAAGATCTGGCGTGATTAAGAGTTTCTGAATTGAATATTCTTTGAATTCTTCAAAAAAAAATGATTCTTTTTCTTCAGTAATAGTCTCAACTCGAATTTGATCATGAAAAAGTTGCTTTATCAATATATCTAACACCCTTTGTTTGCGTTTTTTTGATTATATTATCTTCCTTATTTACTCCCCAAAAAAGAACTGAAATAGTTCTAGAGCACGTGCCATGTCTTTCAACAGAAATGTTATTTATAACTGCTTTAAATTCGTCATTTGGTTCAATTATATTAAAATCACTATCAAAAGCGTGAATAACAACATAAAATGCTGCCTTTGATAATTCATTAACTACATTTTGAAAAATTGGGGAATTTGTTTGATCATAATATATTTCTGAAATAGCTAAAGGAGGTCGATCATTGTCTTCAGAAGCAGCATGAAAGGAGATGTCAATAGAGCCAGGATGGCAAAGACCTAAACGATCTTCACGATTATTTGAATAACACTTATAAATTTGTTTTGTAAATGGCGATTTCATTTTGGTGTTTCCTTGGTTCACAGATAAGAAAAGATGGTATTTTCCAATATCTATTATATCATGCATCGCGTCTAGTACTCTAAGACCTTTTTCAAAATTTACCATGTCATTCGGTAGAAAAATTGGAATAGGAATATTGGCATAAATTACAGCATTAAGTAATTTTGGAAGAGAATTTATCGAAATTTTATCAAGGAAGGCTATAAAAAAATCTCTGCCAGTACATTTTCTAAATCGTTGGAGAATTCCTTGTGGATCTTTGAGTTTGTCATTTTCGTCAATGAAATCATTTACATGATTAGCAAATCTAGTTAATGGAATTGTCCTATTAATATAATCAACTAGATATGGAAATAAGTTGCGAAAAATTCCTCTTGGATTCGATTCGCACAAAGAAGGCTTAATAAGCGAAGTAAATAAGTCAATAGTTAGTTCTTCTGTCACAAAGCTTGTGGGATCAAATTCAATTGGTCCTAAGCCAAACGAAAGTTCAAAGAAATCCGAAAGGCCAAGCTCGGAATTTCTCAAAATCTCCATAACTAAAAAGTAATTTCTTTAACAATGTGTGAGTGTTTTTTTTTTAATAAACCACTTTTAAATATTTATGCTTATTTGTATATTTGTTATATAAAATCTTGTGATAAATTTATATAATTCTGTACATACACATTAAAGTTTCTGTGTAAATTTCAACCAGTATGTTTGTAAATGAATTAAACTTGTGATACATTTTTAACGCTGAAGTTTCTTTTTCGAACAAACAACTATTATTATTGGATATTGACTTTAATTAAATTACTTATTTGGGTCAATTCTAAATCTTGTAAACAAAATTAATTTGCAACACAATGTATTCACACGTGTTACACACTAACATTTTTTGATCAGTTTTTCCATGTAGTGTAATGATTGGATACATGTGTTTACTAGGTTATATCAACTTTTACCGAGTATGGATTGGATTATTACCTTTTTTATAAATTTACAGAAAAAAATTTCCTTCAATTCCAAGAAAAGAAAATTCCATTCAACCTTTCTCATAAGAATACTAGTACGCGTGAACGTACGTACGTATGTAACCGGTCACATTGCTAACGGTTTTAAAAAGTTTACTCAGTATATAATCCAAATATTTTAAACAATGTTACAATTAGTCTCATGTATAAATGTTTCGATTTACATATCAATTATCCTTTACACACATACTGTAGTACTTTTACGCAATCTCTTTCAATTAAAAATTCAATCTTAAGGATTATCAACAATAGATATAAAAGAATATACAATATAAGTATATAATTTAGTTATATGGCAGCTTACTATGATGGTCTTGTTAAAAGCTCGAGTTATTTGACAGCTTACCTAATCTCTGCCAAAATCCAAGTTATTTGCAGGCACAAATTGTCGTATAACACCAATATTGTATGAATATTACGCAACCAATAATCACATATATATGTAATCTTAAATTACGTATTTCGCATACACATAAGTATGATCGGTACTACGCATAAGTATATCGGTGAAACAGTTTAATGATCGGTGTGATAGCTTTACTACAGTATACACGTGAGTATGATAATTAATTGTAATCCTACACAACCACACTCGCTCCTCATACTATACTACTTTAGGTTATAATTGGTGGTAAAATTAATTTTACAAATTAATGCGGTTACGGCACATGCCGTATTTTTTGCCGTAATTGCCGTGAGCCGCAAAGCCGTAATGCTGTAATGCCGTAATACCGTAAAGCTGTAATGCAAAAACACAATAATACCGTAATGCTGTAAAGCTGTAATGCAGAAACACAATAATGTCGTAATGCCGTAAAGCTATAATGCAGAAACACAATAATGTCGTTTGTTGAAATGCTGCACTGCATTATGTACTTTTCTTTAAATAATATACTGTTGTTATTTATTTTTTCGAATTTGATTCTGTAGACTCCGTTGATTTAGACATTAATGACTATAAAAAAAAGGGTCTGTCAGGTCTAGATTTTGATTTGACTTAAACGATTATTGTGATTTATTTTTATGGCCAATTAGGCTATTCTATGCTTTAGCGAGCTAATTGATCAGATATGACATCATTGTCAGATTACAATAACAGTATGTTAATGATGACACCGCGCAGGATATAATATATAATACGGGCAATGTCATAAATAGTGTTTAAAATTACCTTGCGCATTTAAATGAGAAGCTTGCGCAAAAAATGACGTGCAAGAAAATTATAAAATTTTATTGCACAAAAATTTAGTCTAAATATAAAATTGGATAGGAAAAATAGTCTGAAGAGTTCCGAAAGAAATGAATAAACATAAAAACGAGCAATGTTATGCTTAAATTTTGCGAATATTTTGAAAAATTTACCGAAAGATAAGATATATTTGGCATAGTAATTTTACAACGTTAGCATCATTTAGAGATAATAAATATGTGCCTATAAAATAAATTTTATATGCACATGTGTACAACTAATGGTTGGTTTTTGCAATCGAAACTTATGACATAGCTGCATTTGTGCATGTAGGTTTCGATCTGAATTTTAAACACTGGTCATAAATCAGGCCAGGTTCCGACATTTCCATAAGAATCCGAAATATGGAAAAGCCTATCCCTTAAATCACGTGCGGGATTTTTGGAAAAACTGCCAATTATCCATCACTACAGTATGTATAGATTAACTTATATAAATGTGGTATAAATATTTATGTTTGCTCTAACAAGTCTTTATAAACACACTTTTTAATTGAAGAATTTGTTGTAGAACAGTTAACGACAAATATGTGTAGATAAACAGTTAAGAATGGGTTTACTAATTTCTCCAAAACTTCACAATCGGTGTACTATAAATTGATTAATAGCACAGATACTCCGATATGTGAATAACTAGTAGAATCAATTAGATGTGGTGAGGAAAATTAGTAAACTCGTTAAGAATCATATTAATTACTCATGAAAACTTTCTATTTTTCACTTAAGGTATAACAGCTGTAATTACTAGTAGTATCAGCTTTCGCAATCATCAAGCAATGCCATAGAAATAAAGAGCCAAACACTTTTTTCCAATTCTTTTAACATTATTTTAGTTTATTGAATGGAATCCATTATCATATGCGAAGGCTCTAAATTGAAATGCTTTCGTGCAATCACCAGTATCCCTATTTATACTTGTCATTTTGCTGCTCAACATTATAAACATCTTATTCATCTTGTCATATTCATTATAATGTCACATTTCCGTTGTCAGCTCCGAAATCGGCGAGTCTGTCGCTCGATGAAAGTTAGCTTCGTGTAACAAAAGGTTTGGTTATGTTGCATCGAAAGAGTCGTGTTAGATTTGGACGAGTGGTTAATAAAAAAAGGAATGTATGTAGTTGATCTGGGTATCTTTATATGACTTAAGTACTTTATTATTTAGGTAAACGGGTCATGATGTTCCCAAAGGGCCAAAAGGCCTTTATTTATAATGAAGATTTTATCTACGAAAGCTGTCTATAACCCCAAAAATGTCCTTATTGACAGAAACGGCCTTATTGCCAAAATCACTAATAATCCCAAAATCGCCGTTTCTGCCATT
>CAJVPU010001346.1:0-13174 GCA_910591775.1 Dentiscutata heterogama | reverse complement strand
ATCCCAATACACAAAATCCCGACAAATTAAATTCCTAATTTTAATATTTTTAGGATTTTAATTTGTCAGGATTTTGTATATCGGGATTTTGTTGCCGGGATTTTGTGTGTCGGGATTTTGTGTGTTGGGATTCTGATATACAACCCAGCTGAACAATATTAGGCCAATTGCATTACTAGAAATCTTTAAAAAATATCTAACACATGTAGTTATACAGAGAATTGCAAGCATATTAGTAGAAAAAAAAGTGCTCAAAGGTTCAAACTTCACCAGGCTGCCTGGCTGCTTAACAGATAGTGCAATTAACATAGTTGACATGGTTATAAAAGATGCCAAAGAAAGTAAAAAAGAGCTATAAGTAATGCTACAAGATATAAAAAAGGCCTATAACTTGGTGTCAATTAAAATACTCAAGCTTGCACTCACAAGAATAAAGCTACCTGTTCAAGTCATTGATTTTATTACAGAGCTATTTAACAAAAGGCAGGTTAAAATAATTACAGCATTTGGGTTAACAGAAGAGTTTGAGGCAGGAAATAGTATATAGCAAAGAGAGACAATCTCTCTGCTAATATGAAAAATTTTTTATAACTCACTGCTACACAGAATTCAAGATGACCTGGAGTTAGAATACAAGATAGAAGGGGAGAAGCTACTAGACATAAGAGAAGACAAAGTTAGGAAGGTAGTGATAAGACAAGCAGCAGTTGCCTTTGCCGATGACATGACATAGTTAGGGGCAAATAAAAAGCAAATGAAAAAAATATTTGAAATCGCCCAGTATTTTTTCAAGTTTAATAATATACAGATAAATAGCCAGAAGTTAAAACTACTAGTACTGAACTTGTAGTTAAACGAAAAGGAAAAAAGTATTAAAATTGACAGGTACCCACTTGAAGTAGTTGGCAAAGGTGATTTAACAAGACTCTTTGGGGTCTGGCTAAGTACAAAAATCAATGAGAAATTGGTAGTAAAGAAAGTCAAAGGCATAGTAAGACACTTTCTAAAACAATGCAAGCCAAGAGCCTTTCAATTAGTTAGCTTATATATATAAACAATATATATATCATACCAAAACTTGAATATATGTTGCAGACAACCAAGGTTTTATATATTGGCCTCACAAAAATCTATCAGCCAATAGTGAAGTTAATCAAGCATAAAATTGGGCTCCTAGCTATAGCAGATAATTACCTGATATTGTATCTGGGAGAGAAAGATGCAAGATGTTGCATCACAAAGTTTTTTCCTAACAACTTGTTGGACTTCAGGCATGATTAAATAGTAAAGATCAAGTTGAAAATATTACCAGACTCTGTATAGCAGAAGGTTTTTTATTAGCAGGGTTAGTGGCCGAAAAATGGTGGCTAAAAGATATAGAAATGCTAGAAAAAATCTGAAAACACAATCTGGTAGGCCTAGTTATGGCAAAAGCAGAATAATGTTATAAAGAAATAATGAATTATGGCAAGTACACAGATACAGACCAACAATATATGAAGTACTAGATAGAAAGACATTTTTAAAATACTGTAGTGAGATTAGAAAGTATAATATCTACTACATTAGATAGCTACTTGATCAAGAAGATTGCAAGTTAATTATATAAAGAAAACTTAAACTGCTAAGAGCCAGATTACAGAAAGGTCATAAGTCCAAATAGTTTGAAGAAATTGAAGCAAAGATACTTTAAAATAATAAAAATAGAATAATTAGAGCTAAATTTCAAATGCAAGGTATAAATAGTATATCAATAAAAGTGCATTTAGAGCAGTTATCTAAGGATAAAAGGAAACGTGAATAGGTACTTGTTAATAAGGAAAATAATAAGACAATAGTCAGTAAAATTAGCAAGAAGCAAAAGACCAAAGTTTAATTGATTATTGGGTTAATCAGAATAGATTAGAAAATCCTCCAACCCTAGTCAAATATAGAAGTTGTAAGCTAAATGGCCAAGTGAGTAGCAATGTTTGTCAGTAGTAGATAAAGAAAAAGAGAGTACTAGGAGGTTCTACCCTATAGTAATTAAGACAAAGCTATGATAAAACCACTAGTATTAGAAGAAGTGGTAGGATACAAAGTAAACACCAAGAAAATGGTAATAAGTAGCATAGAAGAAGAAGTTGCAAGTATAGTAATTCCTAAAATGTATAAGGAAAGCTTAATCAAACAACAAGGTTTCAATACAGTACTAGAAAGCAAATTGATTGAACAACTAGAAACAAACTTTAAAGTAGGATCTGAATACCTTTTTTATACAGATGGTTTAGTAATTAAAAGATCAACAGAATACAAAATAGGTGCAGGATGGCTACGAGTAAGCTATGATGAGAAGGATATACTGGTAAAAGGGTATATTGGGATAAGGTATTGGCTATTGTCAACAAAAGCAGAGTTGGTAGCAGTGTGGATGGTACTACTAACAGTAGGTAGTAATAGTAAGGTAGAAATTAAATTAGATAGTGCAGCTGCAATTGCAAGTCTAACAAACAATTTACTGCTCGAAATGAGCAAAGTATAGAGATGAAGGCCAAATGCAAGTCTAATAACAAAAATAAGAGATTTGTGCAAGTCCAAAGATATAGACCTCAAACTAACTAAAGTAAAAGCTCATAGTAATATAAGATGGAATGAAAAGGCAGACCAGCTTGCAAAGTGAGAAGCTGAAACAAGCCAGATATCAAAGCTAGAACTTGAGAAGAATTGTTGTTTCAAGTATGCTTTATACTTGAATAGAATATATGCAGAAATGCCAACAAAGAAGGTTATTAAGATCATAAATAATATGCAAATAGGGACAGAATAGCAACGATCACATGCAGTGAAGACCAAAAAACCTGAAGTAGTGTCTAAATAAAGTTAAAAATGGTTTTAGTGCCACAACAAAAAGCTTATAGAAATTAAGTGTAAAATGTATAAAATAAACAGAAGAATTATATTCAAATTAAAGTATATTAGCCAAAATATTCTAGTACTATTAAACCTACAGAGAAGAAAACCAGAAATATACATGGATAACAGATATATCTCATGTGGAAAAGAAGAAGAAACTCCATCCCACCTAGCCAGGTACGAGAGATTAGAGGGGTACTAGAATAACATTGAAGATATAGCGTTATTGTTGGTATGAAAAATCCTCAAACATCGTATTAGAAAAATTATTTCAGTAGAAAAGTTGAAGAAGACTATTGTTGGTAAAAGTTATACAGTATGAAGTTCGAGAAGAGATGACTATGTAGATGGTTTGGTGTATGAAGAAGTACTAGCTGCATTAGGTAATATGGGTCTTGCAAAGAAAACATATAACCAAATAATTTATGACTACATCCAAGTTGTGAAAGTGAGTTTTCAAGACGAAATATAGCAAAGATGCTACAAAGCAGTAGCCAAATGGGAGAAAAAGAATAGAATAACTAGTATGCAAAAGTGTAGTAAACTGAGAAATCCTGGCCTAGTAGATGCAAGAAGTAAAGCAAAAAGGAAGAAAATAAAGACTCATAGTACAACAAGGAAGAAAAGCAAAACAAGCAATAGTGAGGAGTTGTCAAAAAAAGAGCAATGAAGAGAAAAAGAAGCTAAAGTTGACAAGCTAGTTAGAGAAGTATTAGATGAAGTAATAAGAAGTGAGAAAACCACCTTCTGGTTTAGTTCTTAACAGAGCTGACAAAGTTTCCTGTTTCAATAAAGAACCAGTGCAACAGGTCGCATCTGGGCACTTAATATAGTAGCCGAATAATGTTGGGCTTGCAATTTTAAAATTAGAGTTTTTTATTAGAATAGCTTTTCTTTTATTGTAATAAGATAATTTTATATTTGAGCTCTGACAAGACTATCTAAGAAATAAAAAAAAAATAAAATAAAATAATTAGAGAGTTTAAATAGGTAATTTCCTAGTTAGGTTGCAGGTATGGTGGCTAGTGTAGAACCCAGATAGACTACTTAAATTAGGTACCAAAAGTACACATGTGGCTTGATATACTCTTGTTGTAACTATATAATCTGAAGTTAATAAGTCTAATAAAAAGTTCCTAGCTATAAAGGTCACCTTAACACCTTAAAAAAAATATATAATCAATATAACTAATCTATTTAATCACAAAGTGCAATTGCTTTTTAAATTGTTTCTAGATTTAGTAATCCTGCTTTTTAGTATTTATACTTGAACTTTTTAAAAACAGTCTTTCAGATAGGGTACTTGTTACAGATATAGTAAGATAATCACATGCTATAAGTGCTAATTTTAGAACTCCTTAATATTCATTTTTTACTATTAATATATGTTTACATTTTGGTTTACTATATAACTATTTAAATATGAACCAATTTCATCTATCTCTATATTTTTAAAAAGTTCAAGCTTATCAAAAACCTTACTAGAACTGCTACTAGTACTAGAAGTATTACTAAGTTCTGAAACTACTTCTAGTAATATTGTATAGTTATTATATATTTTATTTAAACTCTCAGTTGCCTAATTAATTTACTCTCTATTCCAACTACTTACTTCATAATATTTATTTTTTATTCTTGAATTTAATAAAGTTGTCACTGCATAGGTAAAACTATCACTTCTTATATAATAAAATCTTAATTTATTAAGTGCTACTTAGTATTTTACAGAACTGAACCGAAGAACCAAAACCAACTCGGAACTAACCCCAGTTCAGTTCTGGGTACATAATTTTTAGAATAATTCAGTTCTAGGTCTTGCTTCATACCTGAACCGTAATATCTGAACCTATAGTCTAATATCATATAATAAAAAAATCTAATATAAAAGAAAAAAATTTTTTTTCTTTAAAATGGTATATAAAAGAATTCTATAAAAGCTTTGTAAGCTTTGTGAAAAGTAGTTTTGATACAAACCTTTTTTTTTCTTTTCTAATAAAAAAAAGAAAATTAATTGGTTGCATAGATACGTTAGTACTAGGATAGGATATAGCAAGGGTAAGACATATTAGAAAGATTGATATAATATGTAAGAAATTTTGAAGCTAAATATTACAGACTTTACAATAGAATATCGAAGCCTATTGTATTAGATCAGTGATATAATCACGGTTGTATATCAGAATCTTGATACACAAAATCCTGACACACAAAATTCCAGCAACAAAATCCCAATACACAAAATCCCAACAAATTAAAATCCTAAAAATATTAAAATTAGGAATTTAATTTGTTAGGATTTTGTGTATTGGGATTTTGTTGCCAGGATTTTGTGTATCAGGATTTTGTATGTCGGGATTCTGATATACAACCTGTAATCACACATAATAAATAAATAAATAAGAGGTTTGATCTGTAAGATCAAATCTACACTTTGATTTTACTTGAATTACAACATACTTGTACCTTGTCATAATGTGGTCAAACCTTGTATGGATAAAGTTACAAAGTGTAGTTTAAAGGTGTTAGTCAGGTGTTAAAGTAAAGAAAGCAGCTTTTTTCTTGTAAATTAACTTGGGTATTTATATATAAATACAGTCAGACCTCTCTATAGTCACCTTCTATATAAGCACATTTTCTTTATAAGCATATTTTTTTAAAAACAAACTATTATTAAATATATTAAATTTGACCTCTATAACTGTCACACTTCTTTACAATCACACATTTTTGTATCCCGAGTGTGTGATTATAGAGAGGTTTGACTGTAGCTTAAATGACATTAAATAGTATTTGAATTGTGCTATTTAATTTGTCAAATCTAGAAAGCTAGTTATTGAAATTAAATTAATCTAAACTTGATTAAGAAATTTATTAGCTACAATTAGTTTTACTACAACTAGATTAAAAAAAACCTCTTTGTGCATTATTTTTTATAAATTCTCTAGCAAATAATAATATTATTGTATAGAAATCTACTAATAAACTTAATAAATTAAAAGTATAGTATATTGTATATATTAAATTTGGTTTTATATAACAAAAAATCTTTATAAATTGCAATACAAAATTTGACAATATTTTGAAATTTCATAGCTAAATATTTCTTATTTAATAATAATTTTATAGTTTGTTTAATAAACTTTGAATAATAAAGGCTTTATAATATCAATTAACTAAAGTATTTAAATACAAATTTTAATGTAGAATATTAATTTTATAAAGTAAAGTTTGACCTCTAACCAACTGAAAGTGTTTTCAAGTATCTCAATTAATAGTTAAAATATGTTAATATGTTAGAAATAAAATTTTAATTAATAAAAAATATTTTTAATTAATCAATCAAGCTTCTTGTCATTAAGATAAATAAAGATAGTTTTTTATATAAAAAAAAAATTTTAAATAATAAAAAATGAACAGTAAGTTTACTATTTTAGTCAAAAACTTTTTTCCCAAACTATCTTTTTTTCTACACTGAATTATCAAAACTTTACAAATATTAAAGTGAATAAAGTATTATTCAAGTATTTTTATACTTTTTATTATAGATTTTTATAATCAATATATATTTTTTGTAAAATTTTTGATAAACTATTTAGTCATCTCAAGTAGTAATTAAGATCTTTATTTTAATTTATTGTTACAATTGTATATCTTTACAATTATTAGAAATTACTTTATCTAAAATATTATGATAATAGTTAAAAATTATGTTATAATATTTGTATACTATTTTAATTACTATTGAATTTGTATTTAAATTAATACTTGAAAACACCAGAAGTTAGTTCAAAATCTATTGCAATACAAGTTAATTTGGAATTCATAAAAATTCAATTTCAATATACAGTACAACAAAAATAACAATAATAAATTGGTATATTTAAATCTAAGCTACTTAAAATTCATATATAGCTATTTTTATTTTATCTTCTTACTAATTTTTATCCAATTTATTACTCAGAATAGGTTACCCTTTATAGGTTAACTTATCTAACAGAGTATAGTTCAAAAATTAATTTAATACAAATCATACAAGTTAGGGTTTAAAATAGATAAAACTTACTAAACTAAGTAGTTTATGTATTAATATTAATATAAAACAAAAAACTAGAATAGTTAGTAATTAGAGTGTATATATTGTACATTAGAACAAAATTATTATAAATTTAGAATTACTTAAATTGAAATAGAATTCCAAATGTAGTTTAAGTTAATATAAAATTTAAAAACAACTTAAGTTAATTCTATATTTAATACTATATAATTGATAAATTTAATAGCAATTTGATTTAAATTTGATATTGTAATAATCTTTTTTTTTTTTCAGTATTAAGGTGATCTTTTTGGCTATAAAGTGCTTTTTATTAGTTGTCAAATATATATATAGTTATAATAAAGTTATAACTAGCCACATATGCACCTTTTGGGTGTCTATTTAAGTAGTCTGTCCATAGGTTTTACACTAGCTGCTATACCTATAACCTCATAGGATGACATTCGTATGATTGGCTAATTTATGTTGATCAAAACATGATCATCGACCAATCAAATCTTAAAATTTACAAGTAAACTTTTATTATCATTAGCGAAGCTTTACGTTTAATATTATATTTAAACTATAATTTTATTTTATTTTTAGTCATCACAAACTCTACCAGAGATGCGCTATGACCCTTAATTTATATAATTAATGAGCACAATACAACTCGCGTACACTGTATTAATCTGCTACCAAAGTAACCCAAACACGATTACAACTGCTACCCAACGGTTTAGCTCTATAATATCAATTAATACGCAAGATATATAGTAAGTATTAAGCATATAATATTATAATATTATTAAAGTAACACACGGACAAGATTTCTATTAGATAAGACTACTTTTTTGATTTCTTCTTCTACTTTTTTCTATTGTTTTCCCTCAATCTCGTTAAATATGCCTTCTTTATCTTGTTTTATCCTGGCCTTTTTCTTCTTTAGTTTTGAACTTTTGTACTGCCAGCTGTTTTCATATTTACTTCTTTTCTTTGAGTTTATAATCTCTTTTTCTTTCTTTCTTTTGTTTAGTGCTTCATATCTTAAATACCATATTATTTTTTAGAAGTATTTGCTTAACTTTAGAATATAGTTCTTTTTTAATACTTTTTCTTTTTTGTTTTCATTTGGAATAGCCCAAATTAATCCTCTTATGCAATTAATTCTGTTCTTGTATCTTTTTTCATAAGTTGTTCCAATTGTTTTTCCTTTAAAATCTTTTAGAAATAATGTATTGCTTCTTTTTTTAGCATCTATTTGGTCTTGAGCTTTGGCTTTTTCAAAGGCTTCTTTTTCTATTCTTTTCTACACTTCTTTATATATTTTACAGGTGGCTAAATGTGCTAGATTCTCCTTTTCTTTAAGACATGCAAAGCATGTATTTGTTGAATATAAACCCAGGTTTCTTCTATTTAACTTGTTGAGGGTTGGCAATAACTCGTTTATATACTTTATATTAAAAATCTATTTGTAGCTACTTCTAAAACTTCTACATTTACTTTCTGCCTCTTTTCTTTATATCTCCCATGTAATCTATTTGTTTTTTATTTGTACTATTACCAACCAGATTGATTATATTTTTACTATTTATCTACTTTATACTATAATATATTTTGGTTATATTGTCTATCATTTCTCTAATCAGGATATCTATAACTATCTTTTTCTATCTTGGAACTACTTTTATTAACCTTAACTACTCTACTTCAAAAAGACAACTTGAATTATCCTTGTTTCCTTCTTTGGCTAGACTATCAGCTATATTATTTAATTTATATTACTGTGTCTCTTCATCTTAATGAGTACCAGGTTTATATTTTTAGTTTCAACCAGATTTATAATCATTGCTATAATGCTTCCATTCTTAAGCTTTGTTAGGCTTGCTTCTTTAGGACTCAATCTAGCTTTCTTAATTGTACTTATTGTATTTGCGCTATCTGTAAAAATCTTGACTTTGTAATTATTAGGTACTGCTAATATTTCTAAACCTATTGTATCTAATTTTGCTCATATTAATAAAGGCCAGTCTTTTATTGTATTTGAGAACTATGCAGCTATTGTTTCTGTATTTTTCTCTACAATTATCCAGCCTACTCTTATTTATTTTGATTTGTTAATCTGATAGTTTTCTTCTAGAAACCTATTTATATATATGTTCAATTTTGATTTGTTAACTAATTTGTATCATATATTCTTTAGTCTGGCTTTATACTCTTGCTTTTTTATATATCTGTTAATAAGATCTTCTTCTAAACTTCGGACTATGACAATAGGGCTGCTTATAATACCTAAAATGCTTTTCTCTATACTTGTGTTTTTGCTAAATACAAATAAAAGCAACTCATATAAAATTCTGTTCTTCTTCTTCTTTTTGATACAGTTCTCCTTAATAACTCTTTTTGTGTTTTTAAAACTTCTCTCTACTCTGTATTCTTCTCAACACTTCTTGTAGCTAAGCTATACCTCGTATATTTCTTGTATATATTGTTAGTTGCATTTTTTTTTTCCTAGTATGCTACTTTAACTCTTTTATCTGATTTCTTTTTCTGCTTTATATGCCCTATCTCTGTGTTACTTTTTTTGTTTGTAAATACTATCCACTTATGTCTTCTCTTGTCTGTTGAAATGTTTTGAAATATTGGTGTTAAAGCTGTCTAATTTTCTTCTTCAATACTATATTCTGGCTAGATAAATTTTTTTTTAATCTAGTAATATAATAAAAGTTTGTTATATAAATTTGAACTTTTTTTTTCTATTATTCAAATATCAATCATTTTGACAATATATTCTCATTATCTGATATATTTATTAATATTGTACTAAGGATATAATTATATTAATCAACAAGTATTGCAAAATAAATAAAATAAAATTTTATTAATATATGGGAGCTTGTCAATAAAAAAGGGGTAAAAAGTTTTTACCACTTTTTTTTTAAATTTTAAATTAAAATAGCTTAATAACTACTAAATCAAATTTAATAAAATATTTTTTATTTAATTTTATAGCTATATATAATTAAAATATAAAAAAAAATTATCAAATTTAGTTTAGTGGTTATTGAAATATTTTAATTCAAAGTTTAAAAAACTTTTACTTAGAAACTTTTTACCCCTTTTCTATTGACGAGCGCCTATATGTATCAATTAACAAGTTAAAAAAAATAATAACTATGAAGTAAAAATAATTAAATTAATAATCAACTTAAAAGTAAAAAAAATAGTAAGCAAAATAAGTAACCAAGTTAAATAAATAAATAATTTAATTAACAATCTACCACTCAACAGGTGCATGATCTTAGTATAACATAATGCAGTTCACTATATAAATCTATTATAGTGCAAATATGGCGATTCTCCAAGTAAAACTTTTTTTATACTAGGTTAATTGATTTTGTTGATTAATTAAAAGTTGTAGAGCTCGTCTTTGTGGTTTTAATAGTGGTTGAATTATCTAAATCGGCTTAGTAGATGCTGAGATATCTTTAAAAAACATGTTAACAACTATATAAAATCTTTCTTTAAACAATATATTGTTTAAAGAAGGATTTTATATAGTTGTTGATGCATTTTTTAAAGATATCTCAGCATTCACTAGGCTGATTTGGATGATTTAACCATCATTAGAACCACAAAGACGAGCTCTACAACTTTCAATTAATCAACAAGGTTGATTAACCTAGTATAAAAAAAAAGGTTTACTTGGAAAATTGCCATATTTGCACTATAATAGATTTACATAGTGAACTGCATCACATTACACTAAGATCATGCACCTGTTGAGTAGTGGATTATTAATTAAAAAATAAAAAAAATATAAATATACAACTTAAAACTTCAAAAAAAAAAATTTGCAAAATATTATCTAATAGATACCATTAAGAACTTAACTAATAAAGAATTTAATCTATTTGATATGAAATCTGACTTAAATAATATTAATAATAAAAAGACTTTGAACTTGCAAACACTATTACTTTGTTATCTCAAACAACTAAATATAATACTAGTAAAAAACCATTACTTGTTTGAAATTTTATATATGAAAAAGTAAATTTGGATAAAGCTACTGTTGTTGAATATAATTATTGTTTTCTAAAATATAATATTAAAATATTAATAACATTCTAGCAAATTATCTTAATAAACAACATAATTGTAATATTACTTTGAACTAAAAACATAAATCATTAGCTAAAAAACTATATAGTAATAATAATACTCAACATATAAAAAAATACATTATATCTATTTTAAATTTTATTATTGATAATTAAGCTCTATTTAAAATTGTTAAAAGTTCTTGGATTTTGTAAAATGATAAGTACTTTTAACTCATGATATGTTTCACCAACATATATCTATATAAAGAAGAGAATAATATCTCAATTTTAAAATCAAAAGATACTATACTAGTTACAGAAAAACTTAGTATTTTAAATAATAAAATTGCTCTTATAGCAGATATTTAAACTTTGTATTCAAATCAAGCTTATTTTGGGGTTATAGTATATTTTATTAATAATAAATAGAAAATAAAATAATTTTTGCTAGATTTGATTTATTTTGAATTAAGACATACTAGTACATATACAAAAAAAAACTTATTCAACTTTGCAATAATATGAAAATTAATAATAAAGTCATTATATTAATGACAGATAATTACTTAGCAATGATTCTATGTAGTAATTTTTTAGAAAAAAAATAGAATAAATTTGAGTTTAAGCACTATAGGTTTGTATAATATATAAAGCATCATTAATTAAAACATATTATAGTAAAACTAAAAAATTATTATACTAAATAAGTTGTTCTAGTTAACATATTATGATTAACTTTTTATGACAATTTTTTTAATCTTATTATGATACGATTTGATTGATAATACTTTATATTAAATAAATTATGCTACAAATTTTTTTTATATACTTACTTTTTATTTATTTATAATACTATTATAGATGTGTCGCTTATATTTTTAATATTACAGATAGATATAGAATACAACTACAAATAGCATTAATAGAAAAAGTTAAAAATTTTGTGCTAAAATTCATCATTCAACTATTATATATGATAACCTTTTGCATTTTTATATAATAAATAAAAAGTTATATATTATACCAAAAATTGATATATCTACTTATTAGAATAATATATATAACATGCTATATTGATTTAAATTAATACATACAAAACTTGATCTTCTTGTAACTAAATATAAACTTGAATATACTTTTCTTAACAAGAATGAGTAGGAAAAAGTTGATAATATTATTAACTTTCTTTACACTATCTTTTAAACAACTAAGTTACTTTTATCTAGTTCTTATCTGATAATGTTTAATATTCATCTATGCTTTAGAGAAATTTTTCAACATCTTGATAAATTTATTAATAATAAAACATATTTGAATAAAGAATATATAATTGCAGATTCTATACAATATAAGTTAAATAAATATTGGCTATTTTATAATAAATCTATTACTGTTGATATGATTCTTGATCTATCTTTAAAGTTTACAATATTTAAGTATGAAGAAAAACATTGCAAGTTTATATTATTTAATAGTTCAATATATATTACAAATTTTTGTAGCAACAAGTACAAATACTATTACTTTTGCTTCTAAAAATAAAAAAAAATCTTTTTAAATTTTTGTTAGAATAGCAAATAAATAAACTATTACTAAAAGAATTAAATCTGTACTTATTCTTATCTATATCTTCTGAAGATTTTTTTAATTAGTAAGTACTCAACAAACATTAGTTTTTAACTTTAGCAAAGATAGTATATATATAACTATTTAACTATTTAGAGAACTAGTATTTTATATAAGAAATCTTTTCTATTGCAGCAGGAATAATTATTAAAATTAAAAATCACTTTTATTCTGAAACTGCTTGTGCTTTGCTTTGTATAAAAAGCTAGATAAAACAAAATATTTTAGAATAGTTAGTTTTTGTATATAACTTAAGAATATTATCATATTTTTTGCTCAAAATACTTATATAATAAATTTGCTACTATTATTATTTGCTGCTATGTAATAAGTTTTTGTATTATAATCTACAAATTATAAACTATTTATAGTAATATAGCTTTACTAAACCATTTCTGTATTTTATATTTATATATACTATATATAAAAATTCTGTGATCTTTTTTTTTTTTTTTTAATTTTAAGGTAAGGCCTTGCTCATATCTTTATTGAGTAATTTATATAAGTAATTACATAG
>CAJVPU010001345.1:0-13174 GCA_910591775.1 Dentiscutata heterogama | reverse complement strand
CCAGATAGGTTTAGCTTGTCTATCGAGAAAATGGTGTTCAAATTTTTGAAGTATAGTGCAAAGAGTTTCATAGTTAGGTTGCTCTTTTTGGATAAGTGGTAAATGTAAAGATTCCAGAGAGCTATGTACGGCTTCTGGGATAAGTTGATTTGATGATTTTTCATGCATTGGTTTTACGAATTTTTATAATTGAGATAGTGATGAAATCAATTAAATCTTCAATTTCTATTTTACTCTAAGTGCTGGGCCTACTTTTTTTACCATATGTGAATCATTTCGCTCAATATCATCGTAGTGATATGTACCCCTAATTCTTATAGTGGTACAATGATAATGAGATTTCACCCATATAGTCTCATAGGAATGCACTTAGAGTCAACCATATAAGTTGAATTTGGCCCATAACGTATAAGAAATATAAAAATTTAGCTCTTGAATTTCCCATATCAAAGTAAATTCTAATGATAAGAATTAACTTTGCTGACTTTAAAAAATTTGTCTATCGTTATGAATTATGTAACCATTTCACGTGATATATCAGATAAAACTCGAAAAAAATTTTTTTTTAGGAGTCAATCAAAAATAATCATAATGCAAACTAGTTCAGAAGAGTCTATGATAATTGATCCAGACTTTGTTCCCAAAACTGTTCTTAATAATAATGATCAACAGAAAGAAATTTGCAGTATAAATCAAATTGAAGAAACTACTAGTAATGAGGTTGAACCCGAAAAATCTGCCATGGTAGTTGATAACAACATCAGTGAATGTAGTAAACCAAAATTTAGACCTGCTAAAAAACATGAATTAAGAGTAAGTCTTTATAGTTTTCTTTAATACTTATAAATCTTCGAGGGCAAATCATAACGATTGTAATTTAACAGAATGGTTCTCCACAATTTCGTGAAATTCCCGTTCCGCGACACCGTTTTGCTCCTTTGCTAAAAGAATGGAAAAAAATTTATGAACCTCTTGTAAAACATTTGAATCTTCAAATTAGAATGAATCTTAAATCCAAACGTGTCGAATTAAGGGTATTTCTAATATTTCACAAAGTCTTGTAAAAGGTATTATTTACAGAAACTGACTCATTTGCCATAATCCTAGACATCTAAATATACGACAGATTCAGGATCAATTCAAAAGGCTGCGGATTTTATTAAAGCTTTCATGTTAGGATTTAGCGTTGACGTAATGTGTCATTAATTCTTTCACTAATCCGATTAATTTTTTTCGCATATCTCTTTTTACATTTACAATGTTTGATAAAAAATTAGGATGCGATTGCCATATTACGTGTAGATGATCTTTATATTGATTCTTTCGATATTAAAGATGGTACTTCTTTTTTCAAAAAAAAAATTAATTTTTGAGAAAATTATTTGTAAAGTACTAATTATTACCTATAATTTTAGTTAAAACACTGGAAGGTGACCATTTATCTCGCGCTATAGGTCGCATTGCTGGTAAAAACGGGAAAGTAAAATTCGCCATCGAAAATGCTTCAAAAACTAGAGTTGTTTTGGCTGACGCGTATGTATTAATGTATAATATATATATATATCTTTTATTCAGCTGGTAAATCTAATTCATCATTTCAATATTTACAAAAAAGGTCAATTCATATCCTAGGATCTTTTCAAAATATCAAAATTGCTCGGGATGCAATTGTCTCTTTGATTTTAGGTAGTCCGCCCGGTAAGGTAAATGCGAATCTGGCAATTGTTTCTTCTAGAATGAAACAAAGATTTTAAAAAATGAATGGTGATAATAATTGTATCGGATGCGAAAAAGGTGGCTCAATTAAGAGTTGCTATGAACAACGAATTTATTATGAGAAGACAACTGTACATCATTTGTATTTTAAAATGTTCATGTCCATTCTTATATAATACAATATAATTTTAAGGAAAGGGTTATTCATTGTCCAAGGAAATATGTAGAAAATCAAAATATAAAAACTTCGAGAAATTTCTCCAAAAATGGCGTAAAATTGTCTGATATTTGGAAATAAATGATATGATACAATATACTATTCACTAAAAAAAAAACAAAAATAATAATAATATCATCTTAAAGTTTTTATTATTAAAGGAGTTCACATTCCTACTGTGCAACTTAAAAAATAATGATATATATCTATTGAATACTCGTCCGTACGTAAAATAAACTATACGCAGCGCGGGTCTTTAAAAAAATGTAAAGTTAGTACATGTAAATATATTAAAATTGATTGGAAAAACCAATAACAACATACCATAACATTTTGTTTATCACATATTGATACACGACTATCATCAAAGGTGTGCCACTCGTTCCTATTTCGCACGCACGCAGTGTAATGTCCACCATTCAATCCACCGTAATGGTTCGAAACTGCATATAGATCATATATAAAAGGTCCCGTTTGTTGTAAGTTATAACGCGATCCACCAGTACCAGGAATATCCATTTTTGGTATATAACCAATCTGAGTAGGTTGTGGTATTGGTGTGGGCACATAAGAAGTTAAATCTAAATTTCTTAGAGGAAAATGCACTTTTGTTTCAAGTTTATTTCTAAAAGGCCCATCAAATGAGAATCTTTTAAGTTGAATTAATAATATATCAGGTAATCGTGAAATGGTAAGCTGCTTATTCGCTCTTCTAAAGCATTTACACTTAGGGCAATTCCAGGCATCGTCTCCCTCTAAAATTTCTTCTTTTGTAAAATCGTTAAGACACATTTTCAAATCAACCGGTTCTCCATCTTTGATATTCTTAGGAATAGGCAATGAAAGATACATGAAAACATTATATGTAGAAGATGTTTTATAACATGTCAAACATGTCAATTTATTACGAAATTGGCCTTGGAATAAGCTGACAACAACGGAAGAATTACGCATCAAATATTTTTCCCATTCTATCTCAGACGCAATCTGTGGTCGTAGCATTTCCATTTCCTCTTCTTCCTGAGGTGTTAACTCTTTAATTGTTGGTTTATCTTTGATTATATTCAAATCTTCATGTAAGCCGTCCAATAAATAAGCAAGGAACTCTTGAGAGTCTTGCTGATCACATCCTGAGAACTGCGGTGCAAAACGTCCAATAGCTTCTTTAAAAGTCACAGGTGAAACAAAATTATATTGTTCGCTCCACATCACTCGTATCAATTTTGCAAATGCTTCAGCTAAAACTCCTTTAGTACCTAAAGGATTTGTTTTATTAATATGTTGTCTGAAACTACCATCTAAAAAGTATCTGGCGAATGGTAAAGTCCCACTTAAACACTGAAGAACAGAATTCATGAAGCATGTATTGCCTAAATTTTTTAATCCCGTTATACCAATGCAGGACCCTAGCGTAGAAAAACTACTTTCTGATTGAGGATAACGATGGTGACCTTGATCAGAAATTAAGGATGATTTATTATGCATTGCCATTTGTTCTGAACTGTTTGTAGATGCTGGTGTTGATGTAATAACCTCATGTTTTTTCGGTGGTAACGGAGGCGCATATTCTGGATTTTTTATCTCACTGAAGCCATGATATGGATGATCAAATACGGTTTTACGACGTTTTAAGGAACTACCTGACTGTGTCGTAGTAGAAGCGGAAACAGAAGTTGGAGGTTGCGGTATTGGTTTGTTTGTAGCAGTTATCAATGAGTTTGAAACTGTGTTTGGTGAATTACTATATATAGAACTATTATTATACAGTATGCCACCTGCAGAACTTGATGAATAATTTGATTCCGTCATAGATTGGGCCGAACTATAAGGTTGTTGAAACTAAGAATGGTTTTCATAAAAAATATATATATAATTAATCATTGATCAATAATTATTATTTTTTTTTTTTTGCATTAAAAGTTTACTTACGAAATCCAAAAAATTGCGTTTAACATGTTTAAAATTAGACGCGCTGTTAGGACTAAAACATATGAATAATAAATAATAATCTTAAATGCATATAAATCTTAAATGATATTGATTTATTTTATACATACTTTTGGTCAGCATCTTTGTCACGTTGATTTGCTCGAGTATTATTATTAATATTACGCTCAATACCAGGTTCACCTACCAATCTATGCCATGCATTAAAACCTCCGTTCAACAATACGGGATCCCTTTTCAAATGCTTTTTGAATTCACTTTTGCAAATTGCTTGAATTAAATTCTTCATAGCATGTTTATTATTTAAAGTAAAGTTGGGAATGAAACTGGAATCTTGATCATGATATACAATCAAATCAAAATTATGCCGATCAGCAAAAAGTTTTTTTTCAAATTCAGGACTGACTATTAGTTTGGACTCAAGGTTTATAGATGATATTCTAATGAGATTACAATAATTAGATTAAAAATTTGCGTATCATTCATAAAAAAGAATATAGGTGAATCTTAAATATTTTAAACTTACTCATCCTTTAAAATGATAGGTTCCAAACAAACTATATTCTTTGTTTTAATATGTCCATAATCAAATTCATCCCTATTCCTAACGTCTAACACTAATATACGCGGCGGACCTTCGGTTATGCTAAGCAAATCACGCAAAAAACTAGCCTCTATTTTTCCGGAAGTAGGTAAATCATCTAATGGAGATTTTTTTTTATGTATCAAGGACTTAGTTTCAAAAGACGATGCGGAGCCAGGTGGTGTTTGAGGATAAATAGTTTGTTTTGGGGTAACATTATTAGTTTTGGTAATCTCATTTTGTATGTTTGTAATTTTTAAATTATTAGAACCAGATGTTATACTGCCAATATTGTCATTCATTGTACAAAGAGGTGATGATTGTTGTAAGGAGTTAGTACTATTCAATAATCGATTTGAGGTTAATTCTGGTGTAGGATGAGGTTCTGGCATCTGCATATAATTATCTGTAGTCTCGTTTCCTTGACTTTTATTTATTTTATTTTTTTCCTTTTCACTTTCTTCTAATTTTTTTCCTGCTTCTTCAGCCTTTGCTAAAACCCCTTCAATTCCCTATAAAATGTAAATGTTTAGCGAATAAACTTAGAAATAATGAAAATAAACAACTATATTATATATGCGTACATTACGTAATTCGGAGAAGTCCTTTTTTTCTTTTCCATTCATGTTCCCATATTCCTTATGTTTTGGTATAACTTCTAAAATGATACTTTTTATTATTATGAATCGAGTATTAGAATTCTTCTGTTCGGTCTTTCAAGTTGGTAAGTAAATTTCTATTTAAAACTTACGAAGATGCTTTAACGTTATTGACATACACCACTTCCAAATCACCCCTTTCGCCGGCTAATTTCGCCTAAACGATAATATTTAAAGCAAAAACATTGAAGCAAAAGATTAAAGTATAAAAATTAGGATCTAGATTGCTATTGGTCTTGAAAGAATTAATAGCAGCAAAACTAAAGCATCTACTCGTTTTGTACAAAACATTAACCAACCTGGTCAAGCAACTTTCCCACACTACTCAACCAAGATTTTATTGAATAGTTTTCTTTATCAGGGATGACAAGTTTTTCTCTTAGCTGAGAAATTGGCATTTTTGTTCTCAAGTCACCGCTAGCGCTATTTTTTTTTATATGCAGAGATCACACGAGCATTTATGAAATATCGGTACTCCATTTTTGGATGCATATTTTAACTAAAATGGTTAACATTTGATTACGTAACTCTATTATAGTGTACTAACTTGCTCGCGTTATTTGATATCGTGTAACGATTATAGGTGCAGACATCCTGATCGTGATGATATTTTATATAATACCCTGCCTTACTATTTGTTGTTCATGTCCACCTTCATTATAATTCCCACGAGATCATATCATGACCGGGAATCTTCCAAGGGAAGATTCCCGGTCACACGAAAATTATAATAAAGGTAGGCATGACAACGTAATGCAGGTATTATTATTCATGAATTTCCTTATGATCATATGGTGCAGACGGCCCTTCGGGTCATCTGTATCCTATGATCATCGAGAATCTCTGTTGTATGCTCCCAGGAAATTTAATAATACTAGTCAAAGGTTCCGGCACTTATCATTAACTATATACTAAAAGTGATACCTGTGAATTTTAATTACAATTTAAAATTTATTTCAGAAAAATATGCAATCGAATTGCTGTACGTATAGGCATTACACTTCTATTGATAACAGATAATACTGAAATTCATACAGAATTATGCAGTAAACTAAAATAAGAAAATAAGTTTATTTCTGAATATTTGTTAATAATTGGCTTAAATAAATTCTGGGACAGCTGAAAAAAATGCCGATGGATAAATTTCCGAAGTCGATCATTTATTTATTCCGACTCGGTAACTGTATTAGAAAATTTTCTGTTGTCCCAGAATTTGAGAACAGCTGTAACCAGTGTTGGACAATTAGACCAACTTTTTTACACTAGACCTATAAATTGGAACATTGGACTTATAGATTCCAATTGGTAGTGCTCGGCACAATCAAACAAAAATTTATCGGACATATATTTGTACAGTATATACGAATCTGCGATTGTTTGATGTCCGATTTAATCACAAGTATGACTGTCAAATTTTTGTTTGATTGTGCCAAGCACCATATATAAGTTCAAATTACTGGACTTATACGTAAAAGGTGACCAACCAGTGTAAAAATTAGATGTGCGCATGTGCGGATCGCACATGAAATTTTTATCTATGTACACCCAACCCTAATTTAACTAGGAAATTCCAAATCCATTAGTTTCTTAGGATTTCCAATATAAATGACCGACTGAATCGGCTAAGACAATTTTACCGATTCGACTATAATCCTAAGTGTAAAACTTTTTATCGAAGCTTAAACGCAGTGGGGGACAGTGTTGGCCGATGATGTAGGAATGGAAAATGTTTTAAAACGGAATGTTTAAAAACATGATTGTTTGATTTAAAACTGTTTTTAAATGATTTAACACATTCTGACGTAATCATAATACGTAACAATGGGGTAGTATTTATTTAAATTTCGTCAAAATACAACTTTTATCGATATCTCTTTTTAAAATATAAAATTATAAACAGTCATGCTCCGTGGGAGACCTCCATTAAAAGAAATTCACTTAACTTTACAAAAGTTTCGAACTACGCCACGCCAAAAGTGTAACTACTGTAGAGAGGACTTTGTGGATTTAGTCGCTCGATTTAAAGGATCACTTATACAGATGCAAAAAGGTTCTAAAAAGTATGAAAAATTTATTAAATAATGCTGATACTCAAGCCTCCGGTTCAAATGAAGATGAGATAACAGTGCAGCAGAACGTTGCTGGTCTAACTTTGGGATATTCATACAAGCCTCCGGTTCAAATGAAGATAAGATAACAGTGCAGCAGAACGTTGTTGGTCTAACTTTGGGATATTCATAATAAACATCGTGCACGTCTAGATAATGAACAGGTAAAAAAAACTTGTTGCAGTCTATCAGAATTTGAGAATTCAAAAAGGAATTGTGATAATTGACTTTATAATTATGCATTAAATTATATAAAAAGAGCATACAAAAAAAAAAAAAAAAAGAAAAAAATTATATATATAAAAATAGTTAAGCAATTGCGCATTTCTTGTAATTATATAATAACAAAAGTTTATAAAGTAAATATTTTTTCTTTAAAATCATCTATGAAATTTGGTGAATCGGCATTTTAGCCCTAAATTTTAAATTTTAGTCTCAGCGCCAATGTTTTAAAAAGTTTTTTAAAAAGTTTTAAAACATCTAAATAACTGGTTAAAATGTTTTTTTTTTATCCCTACGATGATATCATATAAATGACATAATTTATATGATTTATCTATCATATTATATACAATATTATATTAGTCAATCAAGATGTCACATCTAATTTTTTATGATTTTTTTTTTTTTTTTTTTTTTTTTTTTTTAATGTTTAAGTTATCAAATGATTTTTATTTTTTTTTTTAATATTCAGGGTGTAGCACCTGCCCCAGACTTTATTTAATATTTAAATGATTGACATATGATGGTGCCGATATATATACATATTATATATAAAAACTAGGACTAGAATATCAAACTATATAAAGCACAAAATCTGTTACCGGGTTACTCGGGACATTTTCCCGGGCCCCTAATATAAAGCCCAAACCTCCGTTACCAAAAATCTGTGACCACTTATGTCCCATAGATTTTGGTTTGATTAAATTTTCTTTAACAATTAAAGAAAATTTTAGAAAAGTATCTTCCGGGCAAAAAATTTGTTTGGCGAAATAAAATCGCCTCGGAGGATCACGAGATAGGGAGCAATTTAGTCTTCGTGACTATATGTTTTTTTCTTTCTTTAAGAAAATAAATAGTCGCGAAGACTAAATTTAAAATTTAAACTCCGATCAAGTGTCAAATTTTTTTGACTTCGGAATTTGAGGTCCCAGAAATTTTCGGGGCCTGGTCGGAGATTTAAAACTCCGACTAAGTGTCACGAATATGCAACTTTGAAATTCGTGTCACCGCAAATTTTCGGGGCCGAATCGGAGTTTTAAAACTCCGAAGTCACGTGACTTCGCCGTTTACATTTACGTTTTTGCCGTTTTTGCCGTTTGTAATAAATTTTTTTAAATCCTTTTAAACTTTTTTTAAAATTTTTGCAATTTTTACAAATTTTTATAAATTTTTAAACAAATTTTATATAATTTTGATTAATTTTTACCAAATTTTAATTAATTTTATCAAATTTTTTATATATTTTATATACAAATATACTAATAAATTTTATTTTACAGATTAATAATCTATTATTTAAAAGTTTACAAGTAAGATTAAATTGAATAAAAATTTTATGATTATTTTATTAAAATTTTATTTAAAAAAATTATTTAAGTTTATTTAAACAAAAAACTAAACATTTTATTTTATTTTTTTTTTTAAAAGAAAGCAAATATGCCACCAAAAAAAATTGTACCTAAGGAAATAGAAGATGAACTTGACAGATTATATCCTGCTCCTTCTCATAAAGAAAGTGACAAAGATAAAAGAAAAAGACTACAAAATAGAAGAAAACAACAAAAAAGACTTCTTGATAAATATGAAAAAGAACAATCTGAAAAAAAACAATCTGAAATAGAATCTGTTACAGAATCTATTGAAATTGTTGAAGAAAAAATTGGAGAATCTTCTATATCTTCTAGAACAAGATCTAAAATACAAAAAATAATAGAAGAAGAAGAAGTAATAGAAGAAGAAGAAGTAATAGAAGAACAAGAAGTAATAAAAGAAGAAGAAATAATAATAGAAGAAGAAGAAGAAGAAGAAATAATAGAAGAAGAAGAAGAAGAAATAGAAACTTTAACAGAAACTTTAACAGAAACTTCTGATAAAACAGAAACTTCTGATATAACAGGACCTGCTACAAGAACAAGAGCAGCTACTAAAAAAAAAGAATCTTCTAAAGATAAACAAAAAAGATATAGAATTAATAGATCTCAAGAACAAACAGAAAAACAAAAGGAGCAGGATAGAGAAAGGTCAAAGAAGAGATACTGGAAGAAGAAGGAAAAAAACATTGAACAATTTTATAGATTAGGACAATGTAATATAGACATTTATGAGGAAAATAGGGTGGGGGTGGAAGGAGAAGGGGACATTGAAGGAAATAGACATAGATTTGGGACAATGTGCAAAATATGTAAACATTGCTTTGCTTTGAAATGGGAGGGTGAACCAAATGCATTTTGCTGTGTTAATGGTCAAGTTGTATTGGCACAACTTAGACCAACTCCAGATGCAATCTACGAACTATTTACAACAAATGAGCCATTAACAAATCAACCATTTGTTGAAAAAAGTAGAATATATAATTCTGCATTTGCTTTTACATCAGTAAGAACTGATTATGATGAAAATTTAGCAGATGCAACTGAAGGAGTTTATACCTATAGAATTCATGGAGCTCTTCACCATTCAATTGGAAATCTATTACCAGCCACAACTAAGGAACCTGGCTTTGCTCAAGTATATTTTTATGATTCAAGTTTGGAAAAACAATCTGAACTTAGATTAAAAAAACTTTGAAAAATATAAATTAAATCCTACAATGCTTAATTCTTACTCATCACTCTTTATACAAACCCTAAACCTACTGCAATTAATCCTCATTCTCAACACTATCATATATATAGAATTTGTAAAATTAAAAATATTCCTTGTATTTTTATAAAAGCAAACTATGTACTTGATTACTCTAAATCTATGATCTTTAAAAATCTTATGATTCACTATAATTATGCTTACAACCTTCAATATACCAAACTTAAACCTATTCTTTCTACTAAATCTTTTATATATAAACAATAATCTTTTTACTATTTCTTTCAACTTACTAAAGATGCTAAAATGAGTTTGTATTATTTCGCCAACAATCACTTCACTGACATAATATTTTACTAACAAATACTCACTAACAAGTTCATTTTACTGACAGTTTGTTTTACCAAAGTTCATTTCACTGACAAGTTTTTTTTTAAAAAGCACCCTAACTTTAGCCCTAATTCTACCTAATTCTACCCTGACCCTAATAACAATGACCAGAATTACTTTGTTAGTAAAATGAGCTTCAGTGAAATAAACTATCAGTAAAATGAACGTGTTAGTAAATAATTGTTGGTAAAATGTTATATTAGTAAAGTAATTGTCGATTAATTGATTGCCACCCGCTAAAATCAATCTTCTTCAAAGACTTACTAATAGAAATAAAGAAATTAAACAAAACTTATATCTACAAACAAACAAAACCAAATCTAGAAGATACTTCTCAAGATCTAAACTGGTTCACAAATTATCCATTACTCAAAAAATGAACAGAATACCAAACTCAATATTATACTTGTACAATAGCTTTTTAACTTTACTAAAACTTATTTCTGTAAATTCACTTTAGGCTAACCAATTCTAACCTTTGACCAAAATCAATCTTCTAAGCCTTCTCAAAAACAAAGTTTCAATCTTCTACTCAAATTTATAGCTTTAGAAAAACCAGAATTCCTCACTATATTTCTTTAAGAATTAAATAAATCACTCTTTTTCAAACTTAATATTTCTCAATATGCTTATATTACAACTTTAAAAAATTTATTTATAAAATTTATCAAACTTCTCTTTATGAAACTTAACTATTTTCACATCTTCAAATCACACTACTTAATCCTTCCTTACTCTATTGCTAACTGTAACAAAGTTGCAATTAATTTTGCATGCTTATACCTCTTTCTTCACAACAAATACAGAACAATTTATTACTAAAAATTTATTGAAAAACTTGATATTCATCTACTTAGACTCTTATTACAATACAACTTCAAATATGATAATTCTAAAAAACCTTTTTTTGGCATCTATAATAACAATTAATTTACTATTATAGTTACTCTTAATATTTCCAAAACCAAATTCTCAAACACTATTTGTATCCTATCACTCAAGCTCTATCTTAATAACTTCAACTCCTAGTTTAAAAACTTCTTTAAAGCTTACAAAAAACAATTTACAAAAATTAACAAAATCAAAGTTTGCTACTATTTTAAATACCAAATTACAACAATACTTGCTAAAAAATATAAAAAATACTTATCTCCAAGCTTTGAAATTACAAACCTCTTTTCTCTTTAAAATTGCTCCTTTCAAACTGCAAAGACAAAGACTATATAATCTTATTTCAAGATACTAAACACAATCTCTCTAACCTATCCACTCTTTTTTTTAACAAATCTTTCAAAACTTTTTTGGCACTACCCAAAGAAGAAACTTCTAAAACTACTCTAGTTGGCCTAGATCTCTCTATTTTTTACTCAGAAAACTAATATCCTGCAACTTTTACATAACTATTTCCAATACAAACACTAAATGAACTAGCTACCAAAGCAAATCAAAAGTTTGCTAAAGTCAATAATACAAAAACAAATCCTAACAAACTATATATTATCTTTACTCTTACTTTAAAGTTTACTTTAATACAGTATCAGAAAATAGCAATATTTCAAATCTTAAGCTTAAAAAAGCTTTGAAAAAAACTATTTTTCCAACTATTAACCCTTATACTCTTGTATGTATAATCCTTTTCTACAATATCTAAAACCAATCTAAGTTTTCTCTTACTCAAATTTAACAAAATTATGAACTCAAACACTATATTGAAGCAGAAAAATTTATCATTAAATATTACAAAATCAATATCTCATCTCTTCTTGATAACTAACTTTTTTTCTTCTTAAACTTTGCAAACTCCTCAACTATATACAGTTTACTTTTTTAGTAATTCCTTCTATAGATAATATTAATACAGCTACCACTTTCAAAATAATAATATCTTCTACTGAAAGTGAGATATTTTTGGAAGAGAATAATATAAATAGGCAGATAGGCAAGCCTATTTACACAGAGGACCAGGCTTATGATAGCTAGACTCAACATACAGGACAGGCTATGGTATCCTGTATAGCTGTAAGTGAGCAGTTTTATAGAAGGACTCTAAAATATCTCAGTCTTTATCTTATCAAATTCTACTAAGATATCTTCTAAAAAATTCTTTTCTCTAATATCTAACCATTCTACTATTTTATCTATTTTTATAAATACCTCTTTACCTACAACAACACTTTCTAAAAACTTCTCCTTAGAAAACTTAGACAATGATAATATATCTCCAACCACAAATACTCCTCTAGATAAATCTAGTAGTTTACCTTTCTCTAACCTACTTAATCTTTATGATCTCACAATATGCTACAACAAACTCCTTTTCTATTACAATCTTTAATCTCTATCTTTATCACAAACACTTACTTTATTTATACAATATATTAAAACAAATTACCCAAAATATTTTTCTAAACAATATATTAAAATTTCTATTTTAACCAAAACCAATTCAAACTTTGAAAAAGCACATATATACTTATTACATGAAATTTCTCTTTTATCTAATTATTCTCTAATTCCTTTCAAAAACATCTTTAATAGTCACAGGACATGTTTATATGAGTGCTGTTACTTATAAATCAAATAAGTTGACTCACCTCAATTTAATATATAAATTTATGTAAAAAAATCATTTAAATTTAATTTTTGTAAAAGTATACATATAAACCTTTCTTTAAATTTTAAATATATATTCTTTGACATTTAATAATCTTTAGTTTAAAGCCAAAGTTTTTAATCTTTGGTAGTTTGA
>CAJVPU010001344.1:0-13174 GCA_910591775.1 Dentiscutata heterogama | reverse complement strand
CTATTATTATATGTGCATTTATATAGAAATTTTATATAGTTAGCCAATCATTTTTTGAAAATATATTGGCATTTACTAGGCTGATTTGAATAATCTAACCTCTTTTAGAATAGTCTCACTAAGCTTTACAACTTTTAATTAATTCATCTAGATTATTAACTTAATAAAAAAAATATTTATTATTAAAATAATGATTTTGCTCCAAATTTAAATATAGCAATTAATAATATCTAAAGCTTTGGACTTATATTAGTTTCTGATTCCTAGTATTATTATTAAAAATTGATATATTGTTATTAAAAATTGAATATTTGGATTCAATATATGAACTTCGAGCTACTTGCTTTAGCAATAAGATAATAAAAATATTATTATTTGTAGATGCAATTAGGATTGAAAATACAAATATTTTATTTTATTTATATATACCTTGTATATATTTATTAGACTTAATATAAAGACAATTGAAAAAATCTTGATAATCTGATTTCTAATATAAACAATCCCGTTTATGCATTATCAGCAAAGCATAAGCACAAAAGATTAAAATTTATCAACATGCCTATTGTTATTAAACTCTAAATAAAAGTTTTTAGTATATTTAAACTAATAACTATCATTTAAAAGAAATTCTCATAATTTCAACAAATAGTAACAATGAGTAATCTAATCATCAAAGTAGAGAAAAAGAATATAATATATTTCAGATTTGCAATACATTAAAAAAAATGATATATTTATAGATTGGCATAAATCATTATCCAACGTTGATTTAGATATCATATTAAAACTATCACTAAAAGATTAATACGAATTATTGTATTTCCTATAAATAAAATTCAAGCTTTGTTATTAAAATATAGTATTGTAAAACATTATATAAAGAATAGTAGACCCACTACCCGAATGCGAATCACAAGATCAATATTAATTAAATCTGAGTTATTTTAAGTATCTGGACTGTCTATTATAAATACAAAATGTATATGCTCTTCAAAGTTTTTTTCTTAGTAATATGAACTCTTGGCTATATATTAGATCTCTATTATAAGTTTTAAAATTAGTAAAATGTAAAAGACCTGGGTCTTGTATATAGTAATTTATGGTATTTTTTTGAAATACTTTTATCAAGATTCTCTAAAAATTATTGTAAATATTTAAAAATAATTAATACTATATCAATTAGCAATAAATTAAATTCACATAATTGTGATAAAAAAAAAAAGAAATTTCGTATTGCCTTATATAATTCTTGTATTTGGTTATTGTTTATCTATAGTTATTAAATAAGGTTAAATTTAGTAATACCAAAGCAAATAAAAAAAATTGAATAGTGTATAGTTAAATGACAGTCTTATATATAGAAAATCATTTTACTAATATAGTTCTCTTGAGAAACTATGCTATGCTTTAAAAGTTTGAATGCAAGCTTAAAGCTAGGTAGATAGAAAAGTATCAAATACTATATGATTATTATTAGAAATAGTGTTAATTTTTTCAAAAATCTAACCAGCTACTCAATATGAGAATATGAATATACAACAAGATTTATTTAATTATCATTAGAAATAGCATCAGTTCTATTTTGAGATCTAAGCACTGCTTCAAAAAGCTAATGAACTCAAAGCTGACCAACTATATAAAAAGTATAATCATATGGGATCTTTGCTAGGAAAATCATCCTTCGGGATTTTCCGATCGGGCCAATTCAGAAAAGCCTAAACCAGAATGCTGGTTCGTATTTATATATAATCATCTTTTTACTTTATTGATTCTATAGTTTATTTAATAAACTATCGATACAATAAAGCAAATATATGAATAAGAACTGATATTCTGGTCTAAGCTTTTCCGAATTGGCCCAATTAGAAAATCCTGAAGGGTGATTTTCCTAGCAAAGATCCTATATAATCTTTTTTATAAAAGTGTTAGAATGATATTAGTTTTTTTATAAATGAAAGTAAATAGAGTAAAATTAAGATACTTAAAAGATATAAAAGCCTCCAAAATCTGATTTAGATAAACTTTGCTTTTTTGTCTTTTAATAAAGACAAAATTTATATCTTGTTACGAACTTCTCTGACTTCTTAATCTATAAATTTGCTAATTAGTTTATTGCATCTATCATTTTAGTTTCTTACACTGTTGTATATTCACATAATTCTATTTTAGATTTTTATTTATTAGTACTTATTTACAATACATAGTTAAATATACTTATTGTATATAAAGATTTATTATTCACAAACACTAACCTATTAATCATTAGTAATAAATTGTATGCATATTGTACTTTGCTTTTTGATTGATATTCGAATTCAAAGTGTTAAAAGTCTTCTCATTTAACATATCTTGAAAGATATATACTTTTAAATAATTAATTATAAAAGAAATATCTAAAAGATGATGACAATTTGATATAAAAATTTTAAGTCTAGGCATTATAAACCCCAACTTCATTATGGTGTTTGGTCTAAAGTGTGGTGAAAAAAAGTTGATATAGAAACAAAAACAAGAACAAAACAGTTTATAATACCTTACTATTTATATATATGCATTGAATATAAGCTTAATCATAAAAACTTCACTATTACAGTTTTAACCAATACTCAAAATCTATTAAAATTAGGTTTTTAATATACTTGCAATAAAATTAAAAGCGAAATTGAATTACATCTATCAATGTCAATTAGTATATGCTATCAACAAGTTTTTCAAACAAAAACTGAATATTCTGATTTGGTTGTTATAGGTTTTAAAAACAAGTTTATTATTAAGCAATTGATTGTTAATATAGTATTTTTTTCAATATTTCTTCAAGTCGAAAAGCTTGATATTGTAGTGTCAAATATTGGTGATCTAAATAAAAATAATTTTTATAATGTTGGTGCTAGATTTATTTCTTTATTTATGATATATTATCATAAAGCACAGTATCTATTTGTATTAAAAATTAAAGAATATTAATATGTTTTAAAAATCTATTCAGAATCAATATATATTAAGAGAATTATAAGAACAAATCTGGATAAAGTTTGAATCAGGTAGAATTTTTTAAAAAATATACTGGATTATATTTTTTTAGAATTACAAACATATTAGTTCAAAAATATTTAAATACAGTAAATAGTGAATCATCAACATGTATTGTTAATAAATAGACAAATATATGAAAACTTGAGAAGGTATTTAATCATTATATAAAATCACAAAAGATTTTAAATCCAATAGACAGCTAGCCAACTTCTTTTTATATTTGGTCTCAACAAAAAAGCTTTATTGTCTAATTTTTGCTTATATTACAAAGCATTTACAAACCTAATTATATTTTTCAAGAAAAAGATTTACGAGCATGGCAGGCTATATTTACTGCTTGTGAATATATCAATATAATATCTGTTTCAGAAAAATTATCACCTATAGAACTTTGAAGTAAAGTATTAGACCCCACTCTTAACAAAAAATTATTAGAAAATTTTTATAAAAATAATATTATTCAATTAAATAATATTTTATCTCTAGTAGAAAATTTGTGATTAGACAGAGATTTACAAGATAAATCTTAGTGGGACTGTTTTTGAAATATATTGCTTTCAAATAAAAAAGAATCAAATAGTATAATTCATATTTTTTTAATTATTGCCTTAAGTTTTAAATATTATATCCTTAAAAAAGAATTAAATATAAATAGTTATATATAATAATATAATAAGAAATTTTAAATATAAACTTAATACTTAATGCTTATTAGTTTGATCAGATACAATTAACAAGGCTAGAAAACATGCTCGACTTTATGGAACAGGTGTATTATTCTTGGAAAAAACAAAAAAAACTGTTCAAAGATTAACAACTATTCAAGAAAAGCAGTTCAAACTATTTTTTCAGGACAAAGATAATGTTTCAATGAGCTCATATTATGTAGATTCAAAAACAAATCTATCAATTCTGTATTTAAAGAATTAAAAAAACAAATTATGGAAAAAATTTAGTAAGATATACTCAAATAGTATAAAAAAAACTATCTTTATAGCAAGACTAAGTAAATCAAAAAATTTTAAATACTATGAAGATCTTGGTGGTTTTTGGATAATTTGTAACGATTACAGATATAAACTATTTGAAAATCTAAAAAAGATTATAACAAATAATATTATTGATAAAAATTATCTGGTTAGTTTATATATATTTATATAGTTATTTTTAATATAAATTTATAATTACCTTATTAATTATATAATTTAATTAGAATGAAATTTTAGAATGTCTTAAAAAACTCAAAAGATATATAAGACAAGATTATGAAGAAGAATTGGAAGTCAGAACAGATGGTTGTATAGAACATAATCCCTATATTTTACATTATCTACCTTATACATTTGGTAAATATACCAAATATCATAACATGTGATGCTCCAACTATGATCAATTGTTTAATGTTATAGATTCTATGTATAATTTAGTATTTCTGGATACTTATTTACAAATCTTAGATGCCAAAGAACAATTGTTGTATTACTTTTCATACCAAATCTGAAAAGTATACCTAAATGCTCAATATAAAGTGACACTGGCTGAGCTTGATTATGATGATACACTTTTCATTGCAAACTATAAAATACGTATACTCTCTTAGTTTGTATATAAACCTAAAGGTAAATTTTATAGAAAACATGGTTGAACTTTATATACAATTTTGGTTTTTACTAAAAAAAAACAAAATGAATTAGAAGTTATAACATACAACTATTGGTTGATAGATACCAAGCAAAATGCTTGGTTTATAGCATTAGCATTTAAAATTATATTTCAAAAAACAAATAAAAAAAATCTCAAATAGATTAAAATAATATCTGATAATAGGTTTTATTATTACAACTCTAAACTAATAGCCATAGTTGGGTACTAGTATAAATAGTATAAAGTTAAAGTTTATAGTTGGCTGTTCTTAGAACCTGGAGAAACAAAAACAATAGTAGATTCACACTATATAGCAGTTAGTATCTTTGTATTACTGCTTATATTTTCTAAATATAAATATTATTCCTTTCCTTATTTAACATCTCTATTTGTAATTAATATTATTACTTACTATTGTTTTAAAATAACACATGCAATAAAATAATATCTACAGATCAGATTAAATTTAGAGACAGAAAATAATATATATAAAGCAGCCAAAGACTTGTCTAAAACAATATTGGCAAATATAAAATCAGATTAAGATAAGAATGAGATAAATATTAATGATAAAAAGCCAAAAACTAAAATCAAAACAATTAAAGGAATTTCAAAGCTGTTTTTTTGGAGTTGGCCTGTGAAAAGTAAATATAATGAATATATTTGTATATGTTTGCTACCTTATATCAGAGAATAGAGTAATTTTGTACCAGTATATATGAATAGTCTTTGGAATATTTCATCTTATTAGCTATAGCTAGCAATATCAGAATATACTACTCTACAATTTATATAGACAATTCCTACAAATAAAATATTCAGTAAGTAATACTCAATTTGTTTAGAAATTCTTAAATCTGAATCTAAAACAGTATTCCTATATACTCTAGTTGAAAATGATAATGAGTTTGAAGATATGTGACTATATTAATCTAATATATAAAATAATATTAATTATTTGAAAACCCAAAGATTCAGTTAATATAGATCAATGTGAAGAAGAAGAAACAGAAAAATATAATAGTAAATATTAATTTTAAATCTATAATACTATTTTGTATCTTGTTTAATACTCTAATATTTCAAATCGACTTATTTTAAATATTCTAGTTGTGATGCCAAGATAGATATAAAAAAACTAATAAATATTATAACTGTCTCATCTATTACTAACTGAATTACTAATATTTAGTATAATAGAGGTTGGATTTTTGCTACATGCAGAGTAGGTATTAAAGGATAATCAGAAGTTAGGCAATAGAGGTAGTGGTACTAGAATTAAAAAAAAATATTAAAGCAATATTAAAAAAGTTTTTTATAAATAATAATTGAAAAGATTATAAGAAAATAGATATACAAGCAATGTACAAAGAACTTCTAAAATATGCTGAGATTGGTAATATAGAAAAAGAGAATATTTCTCAAATTTTGACAATATATAATTGAATCAGCTTGTACTTTAGTACATTTAAACAAAAGTAATCTAAGAACAACTTTAATTAATATAATAAATAAATTTTGTATATTCATTTTAAAAAATTTTTAACTAGAGTAATAAATATATACAATTTGCAAAAATCAACCATATAATGTTAAATCATCTATTTAAATTCTTGCTTTTTAGCAGATTCAAATATTCCTTAAACTAATATGACTTTAGTAACAGAAATGTTCATGTTGTCAATTTACTTATAAAGTTTATAAAATAAAATAAAATCACAGCATTAATATCTCTAATATATATAATGCTCAAATAACTTATATATATGTATTATAGGAAATACTACGTGTCTCAAAAGTAAAGTTTTTATAGAAGATCTTTGTGAGTAATGGTCTTACTGTAATACCAAAACCATATAGTACTACTCTACAGATTTATATAATTTATTTGAAAAATTTATTTAACTTTTATATAAGCTAAAAACTTTAATTCAAGACTTATATATATATGATCTCCATTAAAATTTTGTCCAAATAACTAGTGGATTATCAATTAAATAAATAAAGAAAAAACATATAGCCACAAAGGCTAAAATATTTATATCTCGCAAACACTAGGCCAATTTTAATATTTAACTATTATTTTAATTGCAAAATACTCTTCTATAACTTTACTTAGACTTTGAAAAAGATTTATTTAGTAAAGAAAAAGTTTTTTTTTTAAGAAATACCAGATTTTAAAGACAATAAAATATATATAGTAAATATATCTCTACTATTTACCATGTTTTGTCACTAATTTTTAGGCGAATCACAAATTAAATAAAATAAAAGGTAAAAAATAACTAATTATATTTTGTTAGAATTATATAGAGCTAGTGATTGTTTAATATGCAGTAAAAAAATATCAACATTTATAGGCCAAGTATATAGTGTTGTAGTTGATGAAATGGATAAAAATTTACTTAAGCTAAAAGTTAATTAAATTCTTTTATATAAGAATCTTTCTAATATTCATTCTAATAATAATCGCCATACTCATAGAAATAAAAAAGAATTGTAGCTAATAAAAGATAAAACAGATTTGATCAATATAAAGCAATATATTAATATTTGGTTATATGATAAACCAGAACCTTCAGAATATAAATTTTATATTCAGAAAATTATATATTATTTTAATAAAAAATAGAAATATTGTGATATAAAAATGAGATATAAATTACTCTGTAAATATATTTTACTTATGCTATCATTACAACAATACTTGCCTACTTTAAAAATTTTCTTAATATTTATATTGATGATTTTGATATATTTTAAAATGTATATTATTTATTAAGAGGTGTTTACTTGCAGTTTGGCAATATGCTATTAACTTTTAAAAAGCAATTAAAAAACTATTTTTTAATTAGTTTTGTTTCTTTTAGTACAAGCTTTAATAACTTTATTAAATCTGTGTTTTAGGATATAAAGCAATTAGAAAATGATCTTATTATCAAAACTTTGATTAGAAATACTTGGGTTGTAGATAGAGTTGGGTGTATTACTTCTAATCTGCCTCAAGAAAATGATTTGGCAGGTATAAAACAGCATAATGCCAATTATAACTGTTATGTATATAATATACCAAATAATTAGTATACTAATTTTAATTATAATTATATATATAATGCTTGTTTTTTTTAACAAACTAAAAAATAGCTTGCAAAGATTGAAAGCTAGTATTTAAAACAGATATGAAATAGCTAGCAACTGAGTATGGGTTGGTTAAACCAAGTTCTTTAAGAATTCTTAAATAGAACTAGCATATTCAAACACTATATAATATATATCATTCAATGGCTAGAAAAACATATACTCTTTTAGATGCTATATTTAATATATTTAATCAAAATGGTGAAAATGCTTTTTTAAACCATTGGAAAAATATAGAAAAATATAATAATTCGATTAGAATACCTAATTCAATATAGCACCACCAAAGCTTTATGTATTAAAGTTAGCAATACTAATGCTATTTATAATTCATTAATTTTTAAAACCTCACTATATCAAAACAAAAACTTTGAATAATTGGTATAAAACCCCAAATTCAGCTATATCTAAATTATATACTTGTTAGGCAGTTGAAGTTAAAATACTAAAACTTATATTTTCGCATAAAATAACAGAAAATTATTATAAAGATTTACAAGAAACACTTGTATATAAATATAAAATATTAATACAAATAAGCAATTTATTTATATATTTGATTATATTTAATTTATTTTAGTAAAGCTATACAAAGTTAATTTTTTATTTTGGCATTATTTAATATTTAAAGTTTTGATAAAAAAATTTATATTTTTTAAATATTTTTGCATAATCTAATATTAATAATTTATATTATTTTTATTAGTATTTCTAAATAACTTCACAAATCTATCAAATTTATATATAAATATATATCTTCTGTAGCATCCCCAGAATTTTGCTACACTTAT
This sequence comes from Dentiscutata heterogama, assembly GCA_910591775.1. Lineage (NCBI taxonomy): Eukaryota > Fungi > Glomeromycota > Glomeromycetes > Diversisporales > Gigasporaceae > Dentiscutata > Dentiscutata heterogama. Next base: position 4,565 of record CAJVPU010001344.1, on the reverse strand, counting down.
AAACACTGCTATTGATATAAAGAAGATAGTATATTGTATATTTAAAAATATTGTATTATATACAAATTATAAAGCAATTAAACTTGATCTTATCTGGAGATATATATAATACAGTATACACATTATAGCATCTTATAGATAGCTGGGCAGATCCTCATTTTAATATAAAACCTAATACTATGCAAACTCTTGCTATAGATACAAACCTTTATACAATTATTATTAGACTAGTATATGATAGAAAGTTCAATAATATTTATAAATAATCAAAATATAGATGATGAAAATGATAGTAAGTAATAAGTTATTAGTAATAAAATTATTATTATTTGGGAAGGGTCAATAGAAAAGCAACAAAGTTTTTCTAAGTAAAAGTTTTCTTGACTTTAAGCTTAAATATCTTAGCAATTATTTTATTAAATTTAATAATTTTTTTTTATTTTAATTCTATATAATTTCAAGATTAAAATAAAAAAATTTTTAACAATTTTGATTAAATAGTTGTTGAGATATTTTAATTTAAAAATTAAAAAAAAAATTACTAAAAATGATTTGTCTCTTTTCTATTGACTCACTCCTATTTACTAATTTTAATAATCTGTTATAGATATTACTATAAATGTCATGATAAAAATTTTATTAATATTTCATTTAGTAATAAATAGAATGTTAGTAAAATTAAAAGTGCAGATTTATTAAAAAATTTAAATAGTAAACATCTATTTTTTCTGGATCTTCATAGAACATATACTGATTATTTAAATTCTAAAACAGCATTAATAAACAAGAAGTTAGAATTTTATAATTTAATATCATATTCTATTCTTGAAAAAAATCAGGATCCTATTCAAATAAAGCTTAAAGTTGGCAATTTTGTAGAACTACTTGAAGAGACTAAAGGTATTGTATATGCTAAAATTGAGTTTATTTTTTGGCATCAAGCAAATAATAATTAATATCATGCATTTTTTTTATTTGGCTGATCTTTAGTATAGCTAGGCAAATATAATTTTCTATAGAAAATTTTTCTATATGGATCTTCTTTAGTAGAGCTGGACAAACCCTAACAAATATTATATAATTACATAATATAATAGTTAATCAAATCAAATTTATATTAACTTACTTAACTTAACACTAACTCATTTAATTTAACTTTTAATATTAAATTACTTGACTTAATATTAAGTGAGTTTAGTAAGCTAATATTAAGTAATATTAAGTAAGATTAAGTGAGTTAAAGTAAGTTAATGTAAGATGACATTACAATAATGTTAACCTATGCTAATTAGTTAAATACAGTTTAGATTTTTTTTCTTTTTTTTACCAATTAAGAAAATTTTCCAAATACAACTTTATTTTATTTTTAAGCCATTCATCTAATTATGATCAGTATGCTATTTCTTACTCTTAATGTTTTTCTATCTATTAATCAGATTATAAGGTTACAAAATCAGTAAACAATTTATTAATAGGATTATGAGATTACAAAATCAGTAAGCAATTCTCATACTCATATATATTCTTCATTTTTTTTTTTATAATTTTGAGGTTTTTTTAGCTATTAATTGGATTATGAGATTTTAATTAGAAAGCAATTCTCATACTTATATATTTTCTTCATCTTTTTTTTTTATAATTCTAGAGCTTTTCTGGCTATTAATTAGATTATAAAGTTACAAAATTAAAGAGCAATTTTTATACTCATATATATTCTTCATTTTTTTTTATAATTCCAAAGTCTTTCTAGCCATTAATTAGATTATGAAGTTACAAAATCAGGAAGCAATTTTTATACTCACATATATTTTTTGTCTTTTTTTTTTATGATTTTGAGATTTTTTGAGCTATTAATAGAATTATAAGATTACAAAATCAGTAAGCAATTTTTACACTCATATATATTCTTTTTTTTTTTTATAATTCCGAGGTCTTTCTAGCTATTAATTGGATTATGAGGTTTTAATTGAGAAGCAATTCTCATACTTACATATATTCTTTGTCTTTTTTTTTATAATTCTAAAGCTTTTCTATCTATTAATTAGATTATGAGGTTACAAAATCAGTAAGCAATTCTCACATTTATATATATTCTTTATTTTTTTTTTTATAATTCTGAGGTCTTTCTAGCTATTAATTGGATCATTAAGTTACAAAATTAAAGAGCAATTCTCACACTCACATATATTATTTATTTTTTTTATAATTCTGAAATCTTTTTAGCTATTAATTAGATTATGAAGTTACAAAATTGAGAAGCAATTCTCACACTCACATATATTCTTTGTATTTTTTTTTATGATTCTGAGATCTTTTTAGCCATTATTTGGATCATGAAGTTTCAATCAAGAAGCAAATTTTACACTAATATATATTCTTTATCTTTTTTTTCATGATTCCAAAGCTTTTTCTAGCTATTAATTAGATTATGAAGTTACAAAATTGGTAAGCAATTCACACTCACATATATTCTTTAAGGTTTTTTTTTATAATTTCAAAGTTTTTCTGGCTATTGATTGGATTATAAAGTTATAAAATTAGGAAGTGAATCTTATACTTACATATATTCTTCATCTTTTTTTCATGATTCTGAGGTCTTTCTAGCCATTAATTAGATTATGATGTTTCAATTAAGGAGCAATTCTTATACTCATATATATTCTTCATCTTTTTTTTCATAATTCGAAGCTTTTTTAGCTATTAATTGAATTATGAGATTACAAAATCAGTAAGCAATTCTCATACTCACATATATTCTTTATTTTTTTTTTATGATTTCAAGGTCTTTCTAGCCATTAATTGGATTATAAAATTACAAAATTGGGGAGCAATTCTCACACTCACATATATTATTCTTTTTTTTTTCTATAATTCTGAGATTTTTTGAGCTATTATTAGGATTATGAGGTTACAAAATTGGTGAAAAATTCTCACACTCATATATATTCTTCATTTTTTTTTTATAATTTCAAGGTCTTTCTAGCTATTAATTGAATTATGAGGTTTCAATTGAGGAGCAATTCTCATATATATTTATCATTTTTTTTTTATAAATTCAAAGCTTTTCTAGCTATTAATTGGATTATAAGATTACAAAATCAGTAAGCAATTCTTACACTTACATATATTTTTCAGATTTTTTTTTCATGAATCTAAAATTTTTAGCTATTAATTGAATTATAAGATTACAAAATCAGTAAGCAATTCTCACACTTACATATATTTTTCAGAGGTTTTTTTTTCATGAATCTAAAACTTTTTTAGCTATTAATTGAATTATAAGGTTACAAAATCAGTAAGCAATTCTTATACTTATATATATTTTTCAGGTTTTTTTTTATGATTTTGAGGTTTTTTTAGCAATTAAGTAGATTATAAAGTTACCAATTGGAAAGCAATTCTCATACTTACATATAATTTTCATTTTTTTTTTATAATTCTGAGATCTTTCTAGCTATTAATTGAATTATGAGATTATAAAATCGGTAAGAAATTTTCACACTTATATATATTCTTTATTTTTTTTTTTATAATTCTGAGATCTTTTAAGCTATTAACTGAATTATGAGATTTTAATCGAGGCAATTTTCACACTTACATGTATTCTTTGTCTTTTTTTTCATAATTCTGAAGTTTTTCTAGCTATTAATTAGATTATAAGGTTACTAAATCAGTGAGCAATTCTTATACTTATATATATTTTTATTTTTTTTTTATGATTCTGAGGTCTTTCTAGCCATTAACTAGATTATGAGATTACCAATCAGAGAGCAATTCTTATACTTATATATATTCTTTATTTTTTTTTTATGATTTCGAGATCTTTCTAGCTATTAATTAAATTATGAGGTTACAAAATTGATAAGCAATTCTTATACTCATATATATTCTTCAGGGTTTTTTTCATGATTCCAAAGTTTTTTTAGCTATTAATTAGGCTATGAAGTTACAAAATCGGTAAGCAATTCTCATACTCACATACAGTATATCTTCATCTTTTTTTTTCATGATTCCAAGGTTTTTCGAGCTATTAATAAGATTATGAGATTACAAAATCAGTGAGCAATTTTTATATTCACATATATTCTTCATTTTTTTTTTTATAATTCTAAAGTCTTTCTAGCTATTAATTGGATTATGAAATTACAAAAGCAGTAAGCAATTTTTATATTCTTCAGGTTTTTTTCATGATTTCAAGATTTTCTAGCCATTAATTAGATTATAGAACAACAAATTCAGTAAGCAATTCTTATACATATATATATTCTTTAAATTTTTTTTATGAATCCAAGGCTATTAATTAAATTATAAAGTTATCAAATCAGGAGCAATTTTTATACTCACATATATTCTTTGTTTTTTTCTTATAATTCTGAGGTTTTTTGAGCCATTCACTTAATTAAAATCTTAAAATCTAGTATGCTATTACATATCACACATATATATATTACTTACATATTTTATTTTTTTTATATAAATTTTTAATTAGGGTGTGGCGGCTTAGTGAAGTGGTCTAGCCGTCACCCCACCAAGCGGCAGGTCTAGAGTTCGAATCCCATGGACGA
>CAJVPU010001343.1:0-13178 GCA_910591775.1 Dentiscutata heterogama | reverse complement strand
ACAAATCTAAAATTAAATATTTTACTTAGAAAATATATAGCTAAAATCAATATATAAGATTTTATTAAAAAAATTAAGCTTTTTAAGAAATAAGAAAATAATACAATTAGATAATTTTTATTGCTTATAATGAAATAAAGCATATGCTATAGCAGTGACGTCAACCAGTATTTTGGGAGGCTGCTCTAATATACTGTACTTATCTAAAATGTTTTAAACATTAACTGCTAACAGCATCTAATTTACTAGTTTTAATATAACAATAATATCACCAAATACAATACCTGGTTCTTCACATAGTACCCACTTCTAGTGTTGGCAAATAACAATATCATAATGTCATATGATATATTCCTATAATATAAATTCATATAAATCATATACTATAATGTAGATTATATTATATTATTAATATATAACACTTCATATTGTAATATAACAAGTCATATAAGTCATGTCATTTAAATGACATCATCGGCCAACACTGCCCACTTCAGCACTTAAATTTGATTTTAAACCAACTTATAATTTAATATGTGTAAAAACTTATTATTAATTTCTTGTATCGATATTAGTAGAATTAAAATAAAAATTAAATTATAGTTAGAAGATTATAATTATATGTTATCTTTGCTAAAGTTTAAAATTACTATCAGATTTTAATAATATTCGAACGCTTTGTGTTTATTCTTTTTAACGCCCAACCATAATTATTTCATCATCACCCATGACTGAAAAATAACATAATAATTGTAGATCTGCAGCTTGAAACGAAGCGTGTTCCAAAAGTGTATTTACGTCAATTGTTAGTACTTTCACATTAGTAAAAATATAGGACAATTTAGGAATTTTAGGACATCCAAAAACAAATCTTTTTATTCGTTCAAACGGCTAGTTGAGCTTGTTTACGGAAAGCCTGCCTTATTCTTTTCACAAAAGTATAAAAATCACGTGACGTGTTTAATTGTGACACCAATTCTTCTATCTGATCTAGCGGAGGATTACATTCAAGTACTATTGAATATAAAGTGCAATTAAGCTCGACTTCGTGGCGATCTTAAAACTTATTTTATGTGTTTCAAACCTGTGTAAATTGGTCCTCCAACATCAAGGGTGAATGAACATGGTTGCGATGAATCATTCTCGTAGATACAAGTGAATGTGAAAATAATCGCATCATCTAATAATCAATAAAAAATAAAATAATTATGATCTCATCAAAATTAATAATAATTTTTTTGATACGTTGGTTAATTGATGGAAATTTCGTTTCCATTTATTCATTAATTTCCCGATTATTATCCTCAAGATCACGAGAATTATCATTACAAATATACCTCGCGCTCCTTCCATTGTAAAAGCTAATCGATCTGCAAACCGCTTTAATTCTGGTTCATTTTTCGAGAGTTGCGCTTCCAGCGACAATTGCTTCGCTACTATGGCTATTATAAAAAATGGGTTGATAGTTCAGAAAATTCATTTAGTTGTTTAGATTGTTTAAATTTTTAAATATTGTATTCAGTGTTGGCTTGACCAGACCAGTTTGACCGGTCTGGTCAAATTGGTCAAATAATACATTTAAATATAATTTTATTATATAATATATATATTATATTTATATAATAAATTTGACCAATATGACCAGACCAATTTGACTAGTAAATTTTTGGTCGACCACTAATTTGCCCAACACTGATTGTATTCTATTTTTTTTAAGAAGCCTTACCATCGCGTTGTTTCTGAATTTCCTTTTTCATGGCATCTATTTGCATCACCAAAAAATTTTTACGTTCGTTTATCGTGTCTTCTTCAATTTTTAGATTTGAGACTTCCGCTTGCAATTTGTGAATTTCTTTTTTTTCTTTATCCAAGGCTTAAAAAAATAATTAATAGACCCATTAAAATATTAATTCATAAAATTTTTTAGCCTTACTTTCAATCAAACTCTTTTGCTTTTTCTCAAACGATTTGATTTCTTCATTATGACGCGCTATGGCACCTACTCACAAGATAATACATTTAGATCCCTTTTTTAACGAAAAATATAACTAAAAAAAAAATAGAATATACTTTTTTCTGATGCAAGATTATTTTGCCATTGTTGTTTTTTTAGTGTCAAACTTTTTTTCACATTATCTGCATAACTATTTATGTCTTCAAACAAGTTGAGTTTTTGCTGTAATTCTTCATAGTTAAATTTAATTTCTGTAAACGAAATCCCTGTTATTTTTTTGTTATTATTTAAATTATTTTCTGTGATAAAATTGGATGTATCCTTATAAGGTCTCGAAGGTGTGCGAACTGGTGTTGTTGGAGCAGAGTACATATCGGCCAAATCGTTAGTGAAAGTAGTTTACGCGTCATATTATAAATTTCTTATTGGCTATCATGTTATTGGCTAACAGTCACCCGATTTGTCACATCTAAAATTTTAACATATGGGGGTGAGTCAATAGAAATCAAGCAAATTTTTTATAATAAAAATTTTTTATAACTTTAAGCAAAAATAATTTAACAAAAACGTAACTAAATTTAATAAAAATTTTTTTAAATAATTTTTATAAACTTTTAGAATTAGTTTAAAAAAAAATTTGTTAAATTTGATCAAGTTTTTGTTAAGTTATTCTTGTTTAAAGTTTTAAAAAAATTTATTAAAAAATATTTGCTTGATTTTTATTGACTCAACCCCATATACTGATTGTATATTATATATTCTCTTATTTAAATATGTCATAATAATTACACAATCGAATCTTATTTATAATTACTCAAAGTTTAATTAATTAAATAAATCGATCAATCAGATTACAGATTTAAGACCAACGCTAGGGTAAGGGTCAGACAGATGAATTAACATTATCAGCATAATCTGTCACAGATTTGGGATAGCTAGTTGCACTATATTACCAATATTTTTAGTTTTACTATATTAACAATATTTTTAGTTTCACTATATCACCAATATTTTTAGTTTCACCATATCACCAATATTATTAGTTTTACTATTTTATTAATTTAACAATTAAGTTGCACCTTTAATTTTTTAGTTTTACCAGATCTATCTGGTAAAATATATTAGTTTCACCAACAAGCTTAGTATGTATATACTATACAAATACTTAAATTAGCAATTATGTGTAGAGAAGCTACAAGTGAATATAATTAAAAAATATGGTTAGTCAAATATGCTATATATTAATCATGTTCATAACTACTATAGATGACTATAATTAAAAGGTATGTTCAAATATGCTATATATAAAGCATGTTAAAAACTATGTTCAATATGCTACATATAAAGAATGTTTACAACTACTATAGACGAAAATAGTTAAAAGATATGTTTGAACATGCTATATAATATATATTAAAAGTATGATAAAATATGCTACATGTAAGCATGTTTACAATTACTATATACAAATATAATTAAAGGTATGCTACAGTAAATACATAATGAAAATGCTACACAATATATATTAAAAGGTATTGTTGAATATGCTATATATAAAGCATGTTCACAACTACTATAGACAGGATCTGATCAACTTACTGACAATCACATCATAGACACTATGTTTTATTGACAATTACAAAATGAATTAAGATGATATTATTAAGTTAAATAATTGTGAGTTTAAGCACACAAGTTAATGAATAAATTTATACTTACAAACCACATTAAATAGATAAATTGATAGAGAAACTTCTAGCTAATAAAGATTTATCTTGTTCATCTACTTTGGGTTTATATGATTATTAGTATTGCTGAGTATTAGGAAATTTTTAAATTGGTTTGCAATCGATTGACAGAAAAAAATATCAATCAATAAGCAACACTCCTGTCAATTACTAGCGATACTAATTAGAATCGATTGACAACAAAGCTGCTAATTAAAATTAATTAGAATTGCTTTGATTGAAATTGATTGATATCAAATCTAAATTAAAATCAATTATTTTTTAATCGATTGTATATCAATTAACTACCAATATCGATTATTATCGATTTTTCTAATCGATGGTAATCGTCTCTGCAGCTAGTAATCGATATCTACCCTATTTAAAAATTCCTAATGGCCTAACTAATTAGTATATAAGATTGAGCATGACATACGACAACTGATCTTGTATTTAATAGTTGAATTAGAATAGTAAATATTTATTGAATATTCAATGAATTATTTGGTGAAAATTTTTATATTCGAATATTCAATTCAGTGAAACAATTATATATTCATTGAATATTCAAATATACTACTATTCATTAGATTAAACCTTTAATTACAATAACCAAACCAGAATATTCTACATACCTATAAAATTTTAATACATTAATACTCTTTTTTCATTATTCTTAAATCTTATACTCATATTAATGGACAGATTAAGCAAGATATTCCATGTGAATTATAATATTGCAAATTCGATAAGAAATAAATATTCTTCCTAAGCACCAATTCCATATCCATAATAATAACCAAGACAGAATACCTATTTAGATTGTTCATAACTGCAAATTTTTAATAATGAATTAATATCTCTATTTTTATCATAACTCAAATCTCATATTCACATCAACAATTTGACCATATATTCTATCTAGACTATTCATACCTGTAGATTTGATAAGAAATCAATATCCTATTTTATTTTCCCAAGCTCCAATTTCATATCCATCATGATAATCAAGCCAGAATATTTAGATCATTCATACCTATAAATTTTTAATAATACATTAATACTCTTTTTTTATCGTTCATAAATTTCATATTGATATTAACAAACAGATCAAGATATTCTATTCAAATTATTAAACTTGTAAATTTGATAAGAAGTAAATACCTTATTTTTTATCTTCCCAAGCTCCAATTCCATACTCATAATAATAACCAAGTCAGAATATCCTATTTGGATCATTCATATCTACAAATTTTAATAATGAATTAATATTATTATTTCATTATTCTTAAATCTCATATTCATATCAATGAACAGATTAGAAATTCCATCTAGATTATTCGTACCTGCAGATTCAATAAGAAATGAATACCATATATCTTTCTGAGCTTCAATTCGATATCCATAACAATAACTAAGCCAGAATACCTGCCTTGATAATTTGTGCTATAAATTTTAATCATAGGTGAATGCCCTTATTTTCATGGTTCTTAATTCTATCTGTTATAATTATTCATACCTGCAAAATTTTAATAATGAATAATGCCTTTATTTTCACTATTTTTAACTCATATTCATATCACCAATCAGACCAAAACATCCTATTTAGATTATTCATACCTGCAGATTCGATAAGAAACTAATGTTTTCTAATTCCATATCTGTAATGCTAACTAAGCCAGAATATCCTATTTGGATCATTCATGCTTGTAAATTTTTTAATAATGAATCAATATCCATGTTTTAGATCTAAAAAAATTTTTAATAATGAATAAGTGTCTGTAATTTCTTTCTAAATTTTGTGACCAATAAATAGCTAAAGCATTCACATCTTCATACTCGCAGATTTAATAAAAAATGAACACCTTATTTTTTTATTTTTTTATCTTTCTGAGCTCTGCTTTGTTTGGAACATTTGTATTTGTATAATGAATGAATAAATAAACTATATACCTTATTTAATTTCTATATTCAACAATTTAGCTAGAGTATTTATTATATTATGCAAAAATATATTACAACAGATTGCAGCCCTGCCATGTTTATACCAATTCTGATTGGCTTACACAGGTCAAATGTATGAATAATAGTTAAATAACAGGATATACCTTTATTAACTTGTTATTTACCTAATATACATTTCAGGAAATAAATAATAGTAAACTAATAGATATCAGCATTAGGGTAAGATGAAAGATAGATATTGGATACAAAATAGTATACTCTTTGTTTCCTAATACCATCCCGATATTCATCTCTACATGCTAGTAGCATAATAGAAAAATGCAAGTATACAAAAGGTATAAAAAAAATATATGTTTTTTCCTCTTCTATTATCCTGATATTTAACTTACATACTAATAGCATATAGAAAGATATAGGTATACAAAAGGTAAAAAAATTACATATGTATTTTTTCTTCCTTTATCATCCCAATATTTAACTTATATGCTAATAGCATTATAGAAAGATATAGGTATACAAAAGGTAAAAGAATTACATATATATTTTTTCTTCCTTTATTGTCCTGATATTCAAATTATATAGTTAAAAAATATAGATATACAAAAGGTAAAATAATTACATATGTATTTTTTTTTCCTTTATCATCCTGATATTTAACTTACATGCTAATAGCATTATAGAAAAATATAAGTATACAAAAGATAAAAGAATTACATATGTATTTTTTCTTCTTTTATCATTACGATATTCAAATTATATAGTAAAAGAATATAGATATACAAAAAGTAAAATAATTACATATGTATTTTTTCTTCCTTTATCATTTCAATATTCAATTTATATTGTAGAAGAATATAGATATACAAAAGGTAAATAATTAGATATGTTTTTTTCTTCTTTTATCATACTGATATTCAATTAACATCTTAGAAAGAATATAAGTATACAAAGGTATAAGAAATACATTTTTTTATTAACCCGATATTCAACTTGCAATGTACAGTATATACAGCTTTAATATATTTTATTTATTATAAATAAAATATTTCTTTCATATGCATATATATTAAATATATGCGTATACATATATTATTTATATAATTTTTAATAATACGAATATATATTTAAAAAAAAAAAAAAAAGAAAAAAATGCTTTTTTTTTAATTTTCTTCTTCCTCTTCCTCTGACTCAAATAGGCTTTCCAAAAATTCTGCAGAGCTTGCAAGAAGCTCTGCAACTTCATCATCGGCGGGATCTAGATTGGTGGGTTCATCTGTATAGAAAAAAATTAATGATTGAATTATATATTAATTAATGCATTTTATTTAATTTACCTAAAGAATCTTGTTGACTAAAGCATTCGGTGTCTTCTTCCAATCTTTCTGATAAGAAAGAAGGATCTTTATTCCTATAAGATATTAAATCTCCTAATAATAAAAAAAAAAATATACACTAAATAAAAATTTTACTAACATCAATATCAGTAAATATATAATTAATAAAAATTAACCAATACGTACCAGAAGAATTATCCAGGTCCTTACTTGACCCTTCGGCAACAATCTCCTTTCCTTTACCTTTGTTATCAAAGGCGGCTAGTTGTGAAAAATATATATAAATAAAAATTTTACTTATATCGGTATCAGTGAATATATAATTAATAAAAAATTAACTAATACGTACCAGAACTTGACCAACCGGCAACAATTTCCTTTCCTTTACCTTTGTTATCAAAGGCGGCTAGTTGTGAAAAATATATATAAATAAAAATTTTACTTATATCGATATCAGTGAATATATAATTAATAAAAATTACCAGGATTACTTGACCCTCCGGTAGCAAAGGTGGCTGGTTGTAAAAAAATATATATATCGATATATAAAAATAAAAATTTAATACGTATACTTATATCGATATCAGTAAACATATAGTTAATAAAAATTAACCAGCTCCTTACTTGTCCCACCGGTATTGATCTCCTTTCCTTTACCTTTGCCAAATATATCAAAGGCGGCTGGTTGAGCAACTTTTTTTTTTACCAAATTCAGAATTACTATTAGTAGTTATTTAAACCAATAAGACCATACAAATTTATATACCTTGGGATGAACGAACAACATCCAACCATACGTTGGTTTTTTTGCCCTTGTTTCTTGTTCTATATTTTTTGGGTGGATTGGTGCTCGTCCCAGCGACAGGCTCGTAGTCGCTATCGGCTATTGTTTCGGCATCGCTATCGGCTGTTGTTTCGGCATCGCTATCGGCTATCGCTTCGGCATCGCTATCGGGTCTCAACGAGGGATCATTTTCATTATTTTCGGCGACGTATTCATCGGAGATAAACCAGGCCAGTGCATCGGGTGGTGGTATAGAGGTTTGATCCACCAAAAAAGGAGCATTTCTCCAACGGAATCGGTCAGTGTCTTTGGTGCTTCTTGCGGAAACTACCCTTTCCGCTGACCATAAAATTTCCTTAAGCTAAAAAGTGAAAATATTTAAGTACGATAAGAAAAAAAAAAAAAAAAAGAAAAACAAGTGTGTTGCCAAAAAAAAAAAAAAAGACACTAATTAGCATATCGGCAATATATATGGGTGCCACTAAAGGAAAACCTGTCATCGGGTTTTCAATAATTAAATAAATTGTGTCCGGTACAAGATATAATTGAAAACCCGATGACAGGTTTTCCTTTGGTGGCATTCACATATATATCACTATCAGGTTTTCAGTAATGATAAAATTGAAAGCCCCAAAGCATCTCTTCTTAGCATGCTATTTAAATATAGGTAAGTTAATAATATATACTGATATAAATATAGATCTTACCTCAGGGGAACGCCAGTTTTTATCTAACACCTTGATTACTCGGTCATTCTTGTCACTCTTCTGTCGAACCCCATCTTTTCTTTCTCTTTCTGCTTTCTCAACATCGGTTTCCGAAACCTCTTCACTATGGTACCTCCGATCATTTAAAATATTTCTGATATCTGCGATAGCAAGCTTTTTAGGCATGCTTTGGGGCAGATTATTAACTAGGGAGCGGCTCTTTGTCTTTACAAAGTGATTAAAACCTTTCCGGCGTCTTTGCATTTTCTAAATTAAAAAAAAATAAGAATAAAATAAGAAAAAAAATAAATTAAATAAAATAAAATAAAATAAAATAAAATAAATAAATTAAAATAAATTAAAATATAATAAAATATAATAAAATATATAAAATAAAATTAATAATGCCGATATTAATAAGAATAAAAAAAATAATTTAAAACATAAAAATAATAAAATAAATAAATAATGCCGATATTGACAAGAGTAATAAAATAAATAAATAATGCCGATATTAGCAAGAGTAATAAAATAAAATGAAAAAAATAAATTTAAAATGTAGAAATAATAAAATAAATAAATAAATAAATAAATATAAAATAGAGCCGATATTAATAATAACTCTATATTATCAAATAAAATTAAAAGAAATTGATCCCTTGTTCAAATCTGAAAGCTTTAAAAGATCTCACTACAATCAGTACATTTTGTTTAATATAACAAGCAAAATAAATATTTCTTATCTAGCTTCTGAATTACCTCACGGCTTGCCAAATTACTTTGATAGTTTATAAAATAGGTTGTAACCTTTCTATTTTTTTTTGTTTTATACTTGCCAAATTTGTATTTGTGGAGCCGAATTCATTTTTGTGACAGAAATCATTACTTTAATAAGACTTTATTAAGATGAGATGATCTACAAAATTGGCCAATCATATTAAAACCCACTATGCTTGTTTATATATATATATAATTTAATTTAAATTTTTTTTTTTAAGTAATTCTGCCTTTATTTATATGAACTGCTATATAATTTATATACACTCATGTATTAAAATTCTTATAACTTATTGTTCTAATCTAATAAAGACTTACTAGGTTAAACCCAATGCAACCTGCTATATCAACTGTTTACCTTCCTTGGAATCCTTAACTTGCTAAGGATTTCATACTATCTCTAATATCACTCGGTTCATAAGTCAGCTGTTATATATCTTGTCAGGATTACCCAACCTTCAAGATCTTTTTTCACCAAAATCTGAGTAGAATACCTATCTTCTACTTTTCTCTAAGCAAGGATTATATATACCACTTTTACCAAAGAACAACTACATTAAAGAAATCTTAAACAACTAAAACACTATTCTAAATATATTTCCATTGTAAATGAACAAAGATGAAAAAGGACAAAAAAGTCAGGTTATGCCAACAAGAAAAACTACACACTAAAAAGCACTATTATAACCTGTGCCAGGTCAATAAAAATTATATAACAATAGCAATATTGTATATCTCTATTGTAAAGCTTTGCTTTAATCTTCATACTTTTCTCTCTGAACCATATTAATACTAGAAGTTTTGACCAGGCCTTCTAATCTGTATCTCAAGCCAAGTGCTGCTACTGTCTGAGGACCCATATCTCAAACCACTTGCTGCTGTTATTAAAAGTATCTTAATCATTAGCTCTAGACCAAACTAGTAACACTATATCTGAATTAGGCCAAACACGTGATTGCTATCTACTATGTCAACCAAAAAAGAAAACTAGTAAACAATGTTGATCCTTGAATGGGGGTAAGCTGTTTTGCCCACTTTTCTTTAAAAATTTTGTTGCTAGAACAAGAGGGTGAGTAGAAAGAAAAATTTATCTAGAGTAATAAGTGACTAAACAAATAGCAGTTACTTGTTATGAACTGTTTTTCCCAAATGAACTCTTCTTTTCAATAAGTGATAAACTCTGAGCCTGTCAGCAAGTAGCATATGAAAACTACTTCTAAATGACAAGTGCTGTCCCAGCAGTAAGTGATAAACTCTAAACTTGTTAGCAGGTAGTATATAAGAATTACCTCTAAATGACAAGTGCTAACTTATAGCTTCATTCTGGCTCTAGATGCTTTCTATGATCTCTTCACTGTGTTTTGAGTTCAAAAAATTTTCTGGAAAATTTTGATATGAGAGATCATTGTATATATTATTTAATTGTTTGTGTTATTGTTTTAATTGTTTATATGTTTGTACATATTACTGTGTATGGTAATTTGATTGTCAAGTATCTAGACCCATATTTCTAAATACAAATACTTTTGCCTTATATAGGTTTATTGTATGTTTACACCAACTAGTCTATTGTATACTAAGAACTACAGACTATAGTTTTTATTCTTTTAATCTAGTGTATAACTTCTCAGCTTCTTTTAAGATAAATACCATATTTGGAACTTGCCAAATAGGATTTTATTCCAGAATATTCTTTGGGTTTTTGTGCTTTTTCGGACTTATCTTAAGTTTGTACTATCTTAATTAGTTTTGTTTCTATCCAATTTGAACATTCTATACATACTAATTAATCAGCTTGTATTCTTTTATATAACTTAAGCATTCCATAAACACCAAATAAGCTTTCATATTATTTTGCACAACTCAAGTATTTTACAAATCTATATTATAACCAAGGTTATAGACCTTAATAGCCTAATGCTAAAATAGTTATAGTAATAGCCAAAATTCAAATTCTATTACTGATGAGATTCAAACTCTGGATATGCCACTTGGTAGAGTGACAACTAGACCACTTTACTAAATCACTATGCTTATTTTTTGTAAAATTAATTTTTATAGTATAAGAAAAAAAGTTTAAATTGCTTATAAGCTAAAAATAAACAAATTTAAAAAAAAATTTAATTAAAAAAATTATTTATAAATTCTTAATGAACTCTTTAAATATTAATTTTAAATATATAGTTTTTAAAACAATATTATAGTTTATTAACTCTCTTTAATGATCTCTTATACCAAAAATTTCCACTAATAATAACCTATAAATATTGCATAGTTAGTATATTTTTTCATAACAAAACTTTGCCAAATAATATCTAGATTCAAAAGCTTCAGATTGCATATAAGCATTATAAAATAAAGTTGAAAAAGACAGCTTCTTGTAGGTTTGGCTCTTTGGTAGAAGTTTATAGAGCTATCAAAAAAGTAGCTTTGGTATCAACCAAAAAAGTTCTTGTCAAGTTATATCTAAACAAGAGCAAGAGTAGAAGCTTGGATAAATATACTATTTTATATAATATAAACTCTTATACTCTTGGTTTTGGTGCATACTCTGGCTCATCTCTTTTGGTTTTCTTTATTTTCAAAATTTTAATAAAAGTAATGATTTTGGCTTATCTCTATCAAAAGATTGACTATGTTTACTTAATCCAAATTAGAAATATATTCTTCAAAACAGATATCATATAATAAAGAGCTTTTGTTTTGATAAACAATTGAATAATATACAAATAAGTAAATAAATAATGATATGAATATAACCAAAAGAGTATATATGATAAAATTTCAAATGAAGTTGATATTAGATAGTTGGTTTTTTATAAAAATACTAGCTTTTTTTTTTATTTTTATCTTTTATATAAAATATACAACAGAGTTAAAATAGGGACTTTTTCTAGTTGTTAGTATTTTATAATTTTTATACAAAATCTTGTATATATTTACTATCTAGTTTATATTTCAGCTTTGTTAAAATACCTGCTTTGTTCTTTATATCTTTGTTATTTTGTTTATTTTCTTTTTTTTTTTTGTTTTGTTTTTTTTTTTTACTTTGGTTTGTCATCTAGGTGTTGTTAAATCTACTCTCTTTTCTTCTCTTCTTGCTTTTTTTTTTTCTTTTAACTCTTTTATAGAATGTTTTGCTATAATAGTTTGATCAGATATAGATGTAGTATTATATTTAGTAACTTAGATTAAAGAAATCTAAAGTTGGTTCTTGACAAAGCTAACAAGATCTCTCAACTTGTATATAAGTTGGTATAACAAGTTGTATTTAGACACATGTATTGCAGCTAGGTAATATCAAATACTTGCAATTCAGAACTCCTCTTTGTTTTGGTTTGTAATATTTTATTACTATTAAAATAAAGACTCAAAAATTAAGCTTTGACAAGACTATTAAAGAATTAAAATATATATATATATATTATAGTTTATTTAAAAGATTACAACTTTCATTATTATACTTTTAGTAATTTATTAATAAAATTTAAAACTTTACTTAGAAGCAAAAAATTTTTTATAAATAAAAAACATATAAAATTTAAAAAATTTAAAAAAAAAATTATATAGTAAAAAGTTCAATACAAAAACTTTAACCTTTTATTATGCTAAAGTTTTTTAATAATTTTAAAAAATTTTCTTAATAAAGTTAATAAAACAAATATAAAATTCAATATTTTATTTAAAAGAATTTTTTATTTTTTCGCATATGCGATATATCGCACTTTATAAGATCTGGTGTAATATGAAATCAAAACAATAAAATTAATTCGTTAGTTTAGGGTTAGGGTGAGAGTTAGATTAGGTTTAGGTTAGGGTTAGGGTAGAGTGCTTTAGCAAAATGGTTCTACCTAAAATTTTGAGAGGAATTTTTTTTGTTAAAGCCCGAGAGATAGTTTCATAGACAAAATTTCTTGCTATAGCCGATTT
>CAJVPU010001342.1:0-13178 GCA_910591775.1 Dentiscutata heterogama | reverse complement strand
ATATGCTTTTTAACTAATTAGCATTCACAATATGATAATGAAATTAAATTCTAATTGGCTAGAAAGTATTTATAACTGAATTCAAGTACTTAGTTTTAGACTAACCTTGATAGAATTGTTCATTTTTTTATACCAGTACATGCTATTATTGGAATATAGGCACTAACAAAGTTGTCAACAAATTTATTTGAGCTAAGCTCTAGAACTTATTATATGAGGACCTGGTCTGAAGGACCGTGTAGCAGGACTTACAAGTCCTAGGACCAAGACCGGACCTAGACTGACTTTGCCATCCCTAGTTTGATGGCTATAGATGACGTGACCATATAATAAACTAATTGATGGTTATTATCCATTTACTATTGATATCCGGATAATTATCCGAATATCTGTCAGATTATCCGGATTGGAACTCTATCTCCAAATATCAAACAGTTCAATCTGAAATACGTATGTACTTACGCAATAACTAATAATTGCAGGCAATATCGATATTTTCTATATTTTTAAATATAGAAAATAGTATTCTGGATTGCGATAAAAATAATAATCATTGTGTGTCCGTGAGGGGATTATGTACAGATATAGTAATAAAAATTTTTTCATCAAGAGCCAATCAAAACACAATAGATCATTCTAGAAGTGTTTTCTTGTCCGACTCGAGTCTATCAAAATGACTCGCATCTGCACGTGTATCTAATATATTTTTAAATATATTAGATACACGTGCAGGAAAACACTTCTAGAATGATCTATCGTGTTTTGATTGGCTCTTTATGAAAAATTTTTATTACTATATCTGTACATAATCCCCTCACGGACGCACAATGATTATTTTTATCGCACAAAAAATCGAATATATCAATCCAGAATACTATTCATTTTCGAGAGCATGAAAGAAACAAATAACTGAATATGAACGATTACAAATGACAAATTAATCCAAAAAAAAAAAAATAAAAATTTTGATTAGTCATCAAACGAATGCTACCGAATAAACAAACTAAATTCCTCATTCGTAAACTTTTTGCCCATGTAAATTTGACAATTCATAATTTTGTTCTCAATTCTTTGATTATTTCTCAGTCTTTTATAAATCATATGCAAAAGTGCAAATATTAAATGTACTGTAAGTTGAGATTTTACAGATATTATTTATAATATACTGTATATATTTAATTAATAATAAGAATACTATAATTATTATTATTATTTATTTTATTATATACTGTATATTAAGATACTGTATAATCTATTTACAAATAATTTTGTAATCTAATTGATAATTGCATTTAGAAATGCTATATAGTATATACAGTATTATAAATCAAACTTTTGGCAATATGTATTAGAAGTAATAAAAGTTGTATTTATAGTACAGCAGTATAGAAGTTAAGCATATATAGTATTTTGGCCAGAGTCTGCGCTTTGTATCTAGATGTTTTATTGAGTGAGGTTGCATTTGGAAAGTTTATTTTCATAATCGGATTTGAGTAATATTACGCCATTCAACTTTATCGAGAGTAATTGAATAATAAATTCGGTCAATGAAATACAAAAATGTGTGATTGTAAAGAAGTGTGACAATTATAGAGGTCAAATTTATTATATTTAATAAATAGGTTGTTTTTTTTAAAAAAAAAGTGCTTATAAATAAAGTAAATGGGTTTATATAGGAGGTGACTACAGAGAGGTCTGACTGTAATACTAATACAGTCAGACTAGACTCGGTAAACATATGTTATTGTTACAATTTAATCTGATTAGTAAGCATATCACAAAAAAAAAAAAAAAAAAGAAAGATAACGATAAAAGATTGGCGATCGCATTACAAAGAACATTTATCTACCATGATTAGTCTACCTAATACTGTAATAAAGGGGTAATATGATGAAATATGTATTGTAATAATTTACCTTATGATCAAATCAGAACTATTTTTGCATCATTCAATTCCTCTAATAGAGAGGAGTTAAACGGTGTAAAAGTCGCTCGAGTCCGATCACTGGATCACGAGATATCTCAATGCGTAACAATATCAGTCTTTACCATATTGATTAATACATATAAAATATACATATACTATCTATATATATATATATATACATATACTATCTATATATATATATATATACATATATATACTATATATATATATATATATATATATACCTATGTATATATCTATATTTATCTTAATAATCTAAGATCAATCTGTCATTATTTATTATTTGCATAAAAACAATAGTTTGATTGGTCAAGAGAACCAAAAATTATTAAAAATTATTATTAAATGAGATATTAAGTATATACAGATACGTATACGTAATGCTGTACGATTAAAAAAGGAATTGATAACGATAAAGTCCAGTAATCATTTTACAATTAATCGAATTAGTAATGAATTTTCTCGATGTATTCACTATATTATCTATCTATACAGTCAACTAATACAAAACCAAGCCCAGAATAAAGATTTTTTAGAAAAAAAATCTCGCTGCCTTGCATAATCAATTAATTAGAAATCGCGCATTTTACATGCATCTTTTTAATTAAATGTTCGAATATTTTAATTAAATGTTCGAAACTTTCAAACCAGTTAAGTTATTAACTTATGGATTATTTATTATTATTATTATTATTATTAGTCATTTATGCGTAGATTTCATTGTTAGATGTAAAGACATACGATTGTCGTTTCATAAAGATCAAGAATATGACAAGAATTGACAATGACCAAAGGATTTGAATCATGCCCTAACGCTTAATGAATAATAATAGTTTTGATAAAAGTTAATACTTTTTTTGATGGACATTTTTGACATTTTTTTTAACAATCATTCTTATTAGAATTCGATCCAATGAATATCATAAAAGTATTATAAAAAAAGAAGTATTATAGTACTTGTGCCAAGAAATTAAAAGTTATTAAATATTTGAAATTTCGTCATTAAATGTGTAAAAAGTTTATTGATAACGTAAGAGACACAAATCAATTTTTACTATCATCTTGCACGACATAATTTCAATGATTTGGAGAGTACCAGTGCATTAATACGAATACGGAACACCAGAATACATTATCTAATTTTCGAAACTCATTGTTAATATTACGTGTTGGGAGCACAATAATAATTTGTAACTTGTTTGCGGATTTATACAAGATGGGATGTACGATTATTTGATCGACCCTCGTGGCGAATCGTGGTACGTTCGTACATACATATATAAACAATTATAAAATAAAGACACGAAAAAAAAAATAAAATAAAATAAATGATTAGATTGCAGAGATAGATATTGATACTAATACTAATATAAATGCTACATAATATTCGTGTATTAATAATATTTGTCGGGTATTTAATACGTAATAATAGTATCGGCATTAACAGCAGTATCAAATTATCAAATATCATATGAATATTGATGCCCAAGTGTTATCGTTATGAATATTAATGCTAGTACAGTATTACTTACGTACGTACATACCAGATACACTAAGACAAGATATTTGAAACGCAATAGTTATATAGTTATAGTTATATAGTTATATAGTTATGTATATAGTTATGTAGTTATATAGTTATATAGTTATAGAATACTACTAAAATATTATTTAAAAGGTCTAGACCAACTAACAATTGCTGGATGAGAAAAAAAAGGATAATCCGATGCATTGATTGAGTATTACTGTATTAACTGGTATTATTATACTGCGGTAAATTATGTGAAGTTTAATAAAAGAGGAATAGTTAGTTTACCTATCATGATATAAAAATTGCATCATTAACATTCATAAAACTATAAAAAGTTTGGTATTTCAATTTTTGTTCAGAGACCTGAGCGTAGGAATTAAAAAATTTAGAAAGTACTTATGTGAGTACGTATTATTTGATCAATCGAAAATGTTGAGAAAATGTTTATCAAACATATCCAATAATCAACAGTCACACCAATGTTTTGGTTATTGAGCGAAGCGATATGATATCATGTACAACCAAATCCCTGAATTTGAAATGACGTATTGGTGCATAGAACACTTAATACATCGTTATTATATATATTCCGTTAGTCTCTTTATTTGTGCATCCTTCAACAAGTCACCAATCACACCAATAATGTAATACCGTCGTTTGAAAGAAAAAAAAAAAAAGTATAAAAAAAATACTAGTTCATTATTTATTAAAAATTTTTTTTGTTTTTTTTTTAAATCAAGTCATACAATTGCGAGTGTTGGTATTAAATAAAAAGATTCCGTTATTATCAACTTCGATAAATATGAAATGGCAACTTCAAACGTATCCGCTTCTTCTTTGCCTAATGAAATATATTTATCTATTTTCACCCATCTTTCTAAATCTAACCTCCTCGCCGCTTCTTTAGTATGCCATAAGTGGCATATTTCTTTTATCTCTTTCCTATTTTCAAATCTTTTTATAAAATCTTCTCGCCAATTATCTCTACTCAATAAATACAGTCTATTAAAACGTCACTCTCATTTAATTCTTTCTCTATCTCTCTTTAAATTACATCTTTCCCCCCAAGATAAGCAATTACTTTTAACTACGTGCAAAAATCTTAATAAACTCACCTTAATAAAATGTTGTAACATTGATTCGGATTTCTTAAGAGATATTATAAGAAATAATAAGAATTCAATAGAAATTTTTAATATCTGGGGTGAACGAAGTATTAATAATTCGAGAATTAATATTAACAGTACTGAAATAAATGATGAATTATTGAGTCCGATGATAGAATTTTGCGGAAATTTAAGAGAATTACGTATCTGTGGCGCTGAGATCACCGATAGTATTTTAATTCGTTTAATTTCATCATTAGATGATCCAATATCTCCTAGAAATCCTTCTTCTTCCTCTGTTGATAATTATAATTCTGGTGAAAGTAATTTCAATTCTTCTTCTTCACAAGATTTATTAGTAAATTCCCTTTCTTCTCCTATATTATCTCATACCTATCCGCATCTTCATTCATTGGACTTTACTGAATGTTTTAATTTGACTGCTTTTGGAATAGCCGAATTATTCTCTCCTGATAATTTACCAAGTTTTCATTCTTTAACTCTTCAACATAACCCACAGAATGAATTGGATTTG
This sequence comes from Dentiscutata heterogama, assembly GCA_910591775.1. Lineage (NCBI taxonomy): Eukaryota > Fungi > Glomeromycota > Glomeromycetes > Diversisporales > Gigasporaceae > Dentiscutata > Dentiscutata heterogama. The sequence goes on along the minus strand of CAJVPU010001342.1, from coordinate 8,058 downwards.
GAATTCTTTGAATTTCTTGCTGATAGTTTCAAATCTCATTCATTTAAAATTATCATCTTAAATTCAAAGAGATTTGATGAAAAAAATAAAAAGGTTTTACATACTTTTGCCAGAATTACTAAAGATCTGGAAGTTCTTGGAACAAAGAAAGACAATGTTCATGTTATTAAACATGAAAAAGAAATGGATGATTCCGAAATTTTGTGTTCTATTGGAATAAGTAGTCCTTTCATGTATGCATGATTTTTTGTTAATAATACTGTATGATAATTTTTAATAGATGAAAAGATGTATGATAATCGGCTATTCATAATATTAAGATTTTAGTTAGATTGTTGAGTGGGTGGATGATTGAACAGGTGGGTAAATTGATGGATGAATCGATGAATCAATGAATAAATGAATGAATGAAATAAATTTGCATGCTTAAACTGCTTAAAACTTGTATAAATAATGCTTCATAAATAAATTTCTGAATTATTCCTATCTATTTATTCAAGAAAAAATTGTTACAAAATACTTTTGTAATTTTTGCATATATCAGATATGTTACGTATTTCCTAATTACCTACAGTACATATTTTTCGTAATTCTGTAATTCTGTATTAATTGTATATTACTCGTTACGTCACGAACCAAATACTCCTTTTTCATTCATTTATTCATGCGAAGTAGATAGTCCCCATCAAACTCTCTACCATATCAATACCTAACTACCGCATTTCGTCGTCAACATAACATTGGATAACTTAATCTGATTCCATATTTTCGTTCTTTAACGATTATCTTGATCATGTTCCGGCACGAGGTATGTGATATTACATTTATGGTTTTTGTACCTTGAACCACAAGAATTGAAAAAAAAAAAAATTCCATACGTACGTACGTACGCCAAATTTCTAATATCATTAGTTACACATGTCAAGGGGGTGCGACAATAATAAATATTTCAAAGTTTTCACAAATTTAATATTCAATTTCACTACCTATCTTATCGTTATGTACAGTACGTACTGTACTTGCATACTACGTACGTACATAACCCCCAAAAAAATTTTTTAACAGGCGTAACATGTTCCAACATAGAAACGAACACACATAACACACATGAAAAACATTGATATATACGAATTGATAACTTATTGAATTTTTACGTGTTGATAATGCAATGCTGAAAGGGAGAATCAAAACAAAATAATTAAAATTATTAATATTTCTTTTTTTAATGACGTTATTCAGGGATCATGCATGTACTAATTACACAGAAAAAAAACAAACTATTGAATTTGAAAGTCAAATGGCACAAAAAATATTTATGTGATGTTCTCGTCCGTCACACACTCCCTTTAAACTCTTGTTAAAGTATTACTTTTTTTACTCTTAAATTAAACTTCGATTCTACTTGTAATCATTAACTTTACTTTTCTCAAAGTTTATTGAATTATTAATTTCAACGTTTTGTTCATTCTAATCATTAGAATTCGAATGTATGTATGTATCATTCGTTTTATTTAAAGTTATTCAAATTATTTTTTTCGATTTTTTTTTTCGATTTTCTTTTTTTTTTTGATGTACACTCACATGCCAAAAATATTGAAACACTTGATGTTTGACAAAATAACTTACCGTATTTATTCTAAACTGGTACTGTATTGTATAACGGTAACAGTTTTTTTTTTCAATCCTTTGCCATAAAAAAAAACTACGTATCGGTATATACTGCTTTACAGAAACTTTAAATCATTTAAACGCATAGTAACGACGTCATAACTACCATTAAATTTAATCGCAACTATATACATAGATATTATTCAGTCACTTGCACGTTAAAAGTTTCAAGTTTTTGTATAGTGTATATATTGTAAATTTAATAATTTATATTTAGTATTTTGTAGTAATATATACAGTATATATATTTATGCATATTACTATTTATATAATTTATAATATAATAAAAATTTGTTTTTTAATATAGGTGGGCATAGAGAATTATTATAAAATTATAATTTATAGTATATATATACTAATTATTTTGAGTAGTGGGTATTACCATAAAATATAATTATATTCTATGGTGGTATTCCACTTAGGTTAGATTATATAATCTAGATATCACTATATAATCCAAATATTGCTATATAGTCTGGGTATTATCATATAATCTGGGTGTTATTATATAATCTAAATAATATAACCTAATAACTATTAAATAATTTATTTATTTTTTATTTATTTTTTTATATCGGGTATTTATTGTGGCAGATTAAAATGAAATCGGATTAAAATAAAATTTTTCTATTTTTTTAGGAAAATTTAAAATTTTTGGGGGACATTTTTTAGGGTTAGGGTTAGTGTTAAAGCTAGGGTTTAGAGTTAGTTATATTAATAAAAGAGTATAAGTGGGTTTTATAAGCTTTAAAGATGAGCAAGAAAGGTTCTCAGTTTCATTTTAATCCGATTTCATTATGATCTGTCACATTGATTTTAAATTTTTACTATATAAATCTCTTTTTAACTTCTAATAAAAGTCATAAAGAAAAGTTTTGCAATCAAATAGTAGTTAAATTATTAAAATTAGCCTAGTAAATTATAAGATATAAGTATTTTTATCTTAATGGCTATTTGTTTCTTTTTTATTAATAATATAAAAAAGAAAATATATAGTTATAAAAACTAAAATATTTATATCTTGTGATTTACTAGACTGATTTTAATATTTTAACTATTATTCTGATTGCAAAATATTTTTTTACAACTTTTCTTAGAAGTTAAAAATAGATTCATATAATAAGAGCAGGGTCATTTATCACCTGATTTTTTTTATCAAAGGCATACCCCCTCTCCCCCATTTTTATTATATATTTGATCAGGTCTTTATATATAATTTTGACTTTTTTTACTCCTCTCCCCTTCTAAAAAATCACCTGATTTTTGTCACTCCCCTAAAAAAAAAGATTTTTTTAAAAAACTTCAATTTTTTTTTTTTTTAAATTCTCCATGATGTGTAATCCACATCTGGAATGCAAGTGGTGCACTTTATTATTTCAATATCTTATATATCATATTATAAGAAATTATTAGTTACATATTTAATTGCTATATACATCATCTGTAGGGCTACTCTATTAGATGTTCTCTAGCTCTTCTATGCTATGTGTCAATAAATCTACTATTTTATAATATTCTGAGTTCCTAATTCCATAGTGTAAGATCCTGCCTTATAGCAGTCTGCAGTTTCTTAATACCATGGCCCTAATTTCCTATATTTTTTTATATTCAGTATTGTATACCTTTTTCCTAATTCTGTACTTAGACTCTATATACCCTTTATTCATCACCTGCTTACCAACATACCCATTAGACTCTGTGTTTTCAGTTTCGGCCCTTCTGGACTTTACTTCTATATATCTTTTATATTCACTAATACTTTCTTATATGAATATTCTACTTGAGATTACTAGGTATCTGCCTAGAAGGCAAGTACCTCTAAAGAAAACCCATAACTTTTTTTTCATTAGGTTCATTATACAAGTCTTTTGTTTTTATTTGAGGCCTTCTTAATAAGAACACTATGGTTCTGACTCAGGGTTTCTTGCATTAACAACTTTCTTTTATCAGATTCCTTTTCTTTTTCTGAATATCACATGACTTCATAGCCATATTCTGCAACTTATTACCAAATGTGGTTCTAGCAGAGAAAGATTCCCCTATGAGTTTCAAACTCACAACATTGTATTTGAGACTTGGGAGCACTAACTACTACACTATAGATCTACAAGTTATAAAAACTTCAATTTTAAAAATTTTAAAAATAATAAAAAAAAATTTACTATATTTTGTTACTAAATTACTATTAAATTTAAAAATATTTATAAATTTTGAACTAAATCTAAACTAAATATGAATCTAACTTAAAAGTTTAATACTAAATCTAAACTAGATATAAACTTAATTTAAAAGTTCAATATTAAATATAACTAAACTAAACTTAAACTTAATCAAAGTTTAGTTTAGTTTAGATTTATAAAGATACTACTAAAAAACAATACTGTCTTCTTGCTTAAGATATATCCAGGATATATGATATTATATAAGGTAAAGAGGGTATTATAATGCTATTGATTGGTGCCGTAAGTCAAATCAGACTATATAGTAATATAGTAAATATTTACTACAAAAGTAGTAATTGTAATAATATTTACTACATGTAGTAATCATTACTACATGTAGTAATTTTTATTATATATAGTAATTATTACTATATGTAATAATTATTATTACATGTAGTAATTATTACTATATGTAGTAATTATTATATATGTAATAATTATTATTACATGTAGTAATTTATTACTACATATAGTAATTATTACCACATGTAGTAAATATTACTATACATAAAATATTTTATTATAAGTATATATATAGTAATTATTACTACACATACATATTAGTAATTATAAATTTAGTTAATCAAACTTGAAAGTTGTACATATCGGTTAGATCAGCGAATTTATATACATACAGGGTCCGTTAAAACCAGGTGCGTTTACATATTGATATTCATATTGCAGAAATTCTATTATTGATTTTTATATATAAATAAAACTACTTGCGCATCAAAAAAACTAACTCTAATATACCTGACTTTAAGGTTTCCTGATTATAGGTATATCGGTTAAATCAGTTGAGTTTATGCATGCAGTTTAATATTTATCATATTTGGAATTATGTTTGTAAAATGTAGTAAAATATAGTAAAAAAAGTCACATATAAATACGTACTGTATGTATAGATAGGCAAGTTAAAATAGATCCCTTTCTCACAAAATACTGTAAATATAAATCTTGTTATTGCGGTAACCGCAGGTTTGATCAAAGGTGTGAAGTGTGATTGAAGGTGTAGTGTGATTGAAGGCGTAGTTAGGATTGAGTAGTAAAAGAAAAATAATGAAAGTAAAGTCTTACCTGATAGTATTATTGTCAAAGACAAACCATATGATAATTATTTATATAAAGTGTATATAACAACTTGGGTATTTGTATCAAGAAGAAATCAGAGTGGAAAAGAATGAATACAAAATGTTCTATGATTACCAAATTGAACAATTCATTAACGTTAGTCATTATTATATGGAATCTGAATTGAATAAAAAATAAAAGAATGAGATATGTGGAATATTTAATGTTAATATGAAATTGAAACGAATATATGTTGAGATTAGAAATGCTATTGGAACATATAATATTTGCATAAAGGAATTGATTAAAAACAAAAGCAAGCGAAAGGTATTCAAATATTATTAAAGTCTGATATATTAAATACTTATGACATTTACTGTTGGATATTGTTGATGATTTATCAAAAATCTGCAGATAGATAATGTTCTTGAAACATATAAAGTTAGATATTACTGTTGGAATGGAAATTGGAGTTAAATAGGAGAAACATAAGACATTCAAAGGCATTTGTATTTAGGATACTACTATGGAATCAAAGACTAAGTAGGCGTAAGAATTCAGCAAAATATAGGAATGGTATAGATAAGAACAATAGAAATTATTGTAGAAAAATCTAGAATAAAAATATATAAATAATAAGGTATCCATTCATCATTAGAAATCTGCTAATAATAATAGTTCTAATTGAATAAATCGTTATGAATTAGATTAGCTTAGTAAAGGATAGGTCTATATAAAGAATCGCTTAAAAATTTATAAATCAATTATTAGAAATTAATCCAAATAACACAATAGCATTACATAATTGTGTATTAGTTTATCAGAATATGGGTAACGAGAAAGATACATACTATAAAAATTTAGCACTGTATGATGAATTTTTATCGAATAATTCACAAAACTAGCATAAATATATGGGGGGCTCCACAGCAAAAGGTGGTGATGGGCCAAAAAAATTTTTTCTGTAGTTTTTTAATATTGTGTTCTAAATGATCTAATTTTTGCAAAAATAAAGTTTTTACAAAAAATTTTTTTTTGGCCTATCACCACTTTTTGCTGTAGAGCCCCTCATATTCAGTAATCATCAAGGTAATTATGATATAATTATGATATAATTTGATATGTATAATACTCATCTGAGTTCACTAATCGGTGACCCAGGTCTATTTTTTCAATTACAAATATAAAGATAATGATCAACATATTTTACACTTAGATTTATAGAAATCTTTTTTGTTTCAAAAATGTCTTCACCTAATAATATTAGTGATGAAGAGTCTACTTCAACTTTTAGCCCTAAAGGAGATAATAATAACAGTCTACAAAAATAACTGGTTGACCTTTTAACCCTGTTTGGAAACACTTTACTCAAGTAGAAAAAAAAAAGGGTAAACACTACTCTGCTAGTTGTAAATACTGTTCGCAAAATTGGCTATATAGTGATATTTCAACCTTTAAACTGCATATTGCACATAACTGTTCTAATGCCCTATTAGAAGCACAACTTTTTTATTTCAAACAATTATCTAAAGATGATAAAAATTAAAAATCAAATAAGAAATGGAAAGTAGAGTTAAAAAGTAAGGGAGATATCCTTAAATATGTTGAAAATCAAGAACTATCTTTCAAAAGGCAAGAACAATTAGAAAATGGCATGTGTCTTGTATTTTTTTGCACAGGTATCTCATTTAATGTAGCCAAGAATGAAATTTTTTACACGTGGCTTCAAGATCTTAGACCAGGTTTTAAAATACCTAGTTCTAAAACACTCGCAGGAAGAATTTTTAACAAGCAAATTATTCAGGTGGAAGCAAAAATGGAAAGTGAAATACAAAATAAAAATCATATTACACTTGGTATTTAATATTATTAAAGTTTACTTTTAACAATTTAAATAAATAATAATATTTTTATTTTATTTTTTTTATAGCACTTGACGGGTAGACAGATCCACGAGCAGATCAATTTGGAACTTTTTGCTCTTGACACCTGATCGCAAAGAGCATTTATATGCCTTGTATAACTATTCAAATATATATCATACAGCAGAATTTTTTTCACAAGAAATTGAAACAGTAGTTACTCAAATTGGAGTTGAGAAAATTTGTGTAGTAGTTAGTGATAATGGCGCGAATGTTGCAGCGGCATGGCGACTAATTACACAAAAATTTCCTCATATTGTAAATGTGTTATATATAGCCCATTAGCTAAATCTTATTTGTAAAGATTTTATGAACGAATTTTTTTCAAAACGTGTTTTATCTCAAGCAATATTAGTTTCTCAATTTTTTAGATCATCTCATATAGCTAATTCAGCACTTAAGAATGAAATTCAAATTAATAATATTGTAGGTGGGGTATCAAATAATATATAGCAACTCATTGGTCAAGTTATTATAATACAATTTATTCAATATTATGTTTGAAGGTTGTATTTATTCGAGTAAGTTCTATATATTTATGTTGACAATTTATTTTATTATAGTAAACTCTTGATATAGTAAAAAAAAATTTTTTTATCTAATGACTTTGCTATATATTTACAAAAAGATTTTAAAACATGATCTGGATATTATTACAAATAATAAAATATATTCGATTTTAAACAGAGGATCATTTTATGATGACATAAACTTTATGACTACTATTCTATGACCTATTAAAGAATCCATTATTCAACTTGAAAGTCAGGATTCAATACTAGCAGATTGTTTCATTTATTTAATCAAATTAGCATTTACAATCTATCAAATACCTCAAGATCAACATGTTACATTTTGAAAGCATTGTATTACTTCTATCAATAGATGACTATTGGAGTTTAATAATGATATATATTATTTGGCATATTTCTTGTATCTGAAATTTAAAGGTAAATTATATATACTTTATATTTATTAAATTTTTTTTTACTCTTTATTGTTCTGAAAAGTGCTAATATTCTATCATGTATATAAGATCATGGTTTTAAAAAAGGTCAATACAAAAAAATTTCAAGATTTCAGATACTTTGTAGAAGACTTTTGGTAATAGTGAAAGCTCTTGCCAACAAATTTTAGGGCAACTTGCTTCTTATAAACTGAATGAGCCACCTTTT
>CAJVPU010001341.1:0-13180 GCA_910591775.1 Dentiscutata heterogama | reverse complement strand
CCCAGGCGGACTACTTAAATTAGGTACCAAAAGTACACGTGTGGCTAGTTGTATCCTCGTAAAATTGATGTAATATCATAATTACCTGAATAAAGCCAAGTGCCGGAGACCTAAGTGGTCACCTTAATATATAAAAAAAAAAAAAAAGTAATACAATATTGTTATATTGATTTAAAAGTTAGTCTATCATGTTGTTATATTAGTGGTATATTAGTATTTTTTAAATTTTTATTAAGTAACTCTGTGTAACTTCTAATTGTAATACAAATCTGATTCTATCAATAGAATTCTTGATAGCAATTTCCTTAGCATAGTTTTTATTGGTTGTTAATCGGGTTATAGTTAACAAGTTATTAAGATTTAATGATATATAACTATAGAAGGTAACAAATAATAATCTGTCACCCTTGTGATGCGAGACCCGTTGGTACAGACCCATTGACACAGACCTGTTGGTATAGACCTGTTAGTACAAATCTGTTAGTACAGACCTGTTGGCACAGACACAGACCTGTTGACACAAAATATTATTTATTCTTACATAGAGTTTTAAAAGATATAAAAACCCTGTCTTTTTGCCCAAGGCAGAATAAGTTCTGCCAAGTTCTGCCAGGTTTTGCCAGGTTCTAACTTATATTTTCTTAACTATTCTCTAATAAATAAATATATATATTTTTTTTTGATGATCATGTCACAACTTTATTTTATATCATAGAGTTTACATTTGTAATAAATATGAGATCTATTTATAGCTATGCTATTTTAAACTAAAGTATAGCTCACCTAGTTACCAATTGGTACCTATGTGCGACCTGCCAAAGTAGAATTAGCCTCACTGCTTTTCCCTTATCTACCTCAGATAAGAAAATCGCAGTTCATCAACCTGGATCTACAGCCTATCATGATCTAATCTAATTTTTGTTCCACCTAGACCATCTTCCGGTCTGTATCCATTTATTTATCTCCTTTGTTACTATCTCCATATTTTTTTTGAAATTCTTCCATTGGGTTTTTTCCTTTTTTTCTTTCTGGGGTCTCTTCTTGGCTACGCTATATGTGTTTTCTAGATCAGGTATGGCTATTCTTTTCGTACTCTCTGGTGTTCTATGCCTTTTTTCCTTTTTCTTTTTGGGTTAAATTGTAGCTCTTTTTCCTATTTTATGGTTTCTTTATATCGATGTAGCCAGATTTCTTCTTGGAAGAAGTTGTGCCACTTGTCTCACCATTCGAGTATTATTAGTTCTACCTCTTTTCTAGAGATTTCTGTTGATATGAGGGAGGCTGATAGGTCTGTCTCGATTAGTCCTCTTGCCAGATAGCATCTTTTTTTGTGTTTGTCTCTAATGCTTCCACTTGCGAATGCCGAGTAAATATTGTTTTGGGAGATTTTCTTCTTGGCAAAGTCATTTAGATTCAACCAGACTTCTTTTGCTATCGAATACTCTTTTTCTATCCAGCATTGTTTGTCAGCTTCGCAGGATGTTAGGTGTTCAAAGTCTTCTTCCTTCTTTTTGCATTTTCTACAGATTGCTGTTGGGTACAGGTCTTTGCGGTTTCTTTTCCGTAGTTGCAATGTAGGCAGAAGTCCACTTAGGCTCTTGAGTCTAAAGCTCCATTTCTTATTTGCTTTGAGTGATCTTGCTTTTTCTTTTTTCTCTTTTTTCCACAGGTTTCTGAACTAATAAATAAATATTATCCTTTTAACTATATACTTATTACATTATATACTCTCTTTTATTGTCTTTTTGTTATCCTTTGTTGCTTCTTTTTATTATTTTTAATTATATTCCTTACCCTCTATACATTAAGTCAAGTGGTATAGGTAACAAGACTAGTTATCTATGCTACAATATATATTTGAGTGTCAAGCAAAAGTTTAATTTTGCTAAGCACTAGAGCAAAATAGCTTACTTTATCAAAAGATTGATATTATTTACTCTTTCTAAATTCAAATAATATTGTAGATTGCAACTATGTATTTAAATTGTTTATATTCATATTTATGATACTACCAATAAAAAATTAGTATATAGACTTCAATTATTTCTGATATTGGTTATATGTCAAGAAGAATTTTATGTTAAGGTTGTGCTTTACAATAGAGATATCTAATATTGTATTAGTTATAATTTTTTATATACAGGCTTAATACAGTAGTATATATTCTTTGGTTTTTGTTTTTGTTTTACTTTTTTTGGTTTGGTTTTTTAGTTTTTTTATTTATTTTTTATTTATAATTAAATCTAATTTAGAAATTTAGTTAATTTTTATTTATTTATTTTTTTTTTTGTTTTTTTTTTCTTTTGTTTTTTTTTCTTTGTTTTTGGTTTTTTTTATTTTAAATTTGTAACTTCTTTTGTTAACTTGTTATTTATTTTCTTTTCTTATAAAAATATAAAAAATAAACTATTCTGCTTAGATTTAGATAGAAAAAGTTTAATGATATAGATATATAACTAAATATCATATTATAGCAATTTTTTAAATGCATATAGCAATGTATATAGATTTTGTTAGCAAATATTAATACAATAACTATACTTAGATACTTTAAAACAATTAGATATTAGCCAAATATAAATATTAGATAGTTTAGTTTTTATAAACTCACATATATTTAATAAATTTGTACTAGATTATCAAAATAAAAAAAAAAAATCAATTTATCTTTATATTTTGCTTTTTATTATCTAGAGCAAAGTGAAAAACTTATATATTTAGATTATTATTTATTTTTGATTGTCTGTTTACTCATGTAACCATATATGATTTGTAGATTTATATATACTAAAAATCTAAGTAGAATTTGTTTATCTATTTACCTATGTAATTAAACAATTTTTTTTATTTGCTTTAGATTTACAACAGTATCTATTTTTTAGTATATTAGAAAGTTTTAGAAGTATTAACTTACAGAATGTAATGTGTTGCTTAACAAACCTTATATAAGTTAATATTTTTTATTAATAAAATTAATTAACAGAAATGTAATAAATAGCTAATAAATATTTATTATATCTTTATTGGTTTTTTTTTTTTTTAATATTTAGAGAAATACTTCAGGTATAGCATCTACTCCAAACTTTTATTAATACTTAAATAAATTAATATATAGTAGTATTGTAAATAGAATTAGAGACATAGAAGTTGGAGGCATGCTTCTAGAACATGCTTAGATGCATGCCTTTTAACCAAAAGTCATGCCTCTGTTATATGATCTATAGTTAATATATGATTGGCTATTTTAGCAATTAACCAATTAGAATACAAATATCTTATTATAATATATATTTTTATTATCTATATTATTTTATTGACAATCATTTATTAACAAGTTTATTTTACTAACAATCCAGTTACTGAAGCTTATTTTACTAATAAGTTTTTTTTTATAACTTTAATAATATTAGCCAGAATTATTTTTGTTTATAAAATAAGCTTTAAACTTGTTGGTAATTATCAGTAAGTTGATTAGATTCTTTTTATATCTAGAGAGGCATGCCCAGGGTATAGAGAGGCATACTTTTCACAAAAGCATATTCTAAAAATTTGCTGTATCTTCAATTTAGTTATAAATATATATATTATATATTAGTATTGAGACTAAGACTTTAGATATACAAACCACATCAGAAAGTTTCAAAGAGTATAATATATTGCTTAACAAACTCTATATAGTTTAACAATTTTTTTTTTTTTTTTTTTTAAAGAGGTCTTTCCTCTATTTTTTTATTTTAAAATATATAATTAAATACAACTCATACAAATTTATACATTAAATGAAAGAGTGTAAAAGTTAGAACTAGAGTTTACTCTCAATCTATTCTTAGCTAGAATGGTTAAAAAACCTCTAGACTGTGTAATTAATAAGTAGAGACGTAGAATTATAGTAGATGAAATTGTTAAGCTATATAATAAATTGTTTATGTAGTGCGCTAAGAGGTTTATCAATTTTTAAGGAAGTAATAATAACTAAAAGATTAGGGGTAGTTTGTTGCTTGTATATTCGACTTGGTTTCTATATCTTTTTATGTATACTTTTAGTAATTATGTAGTATATTTGGAAAATTACAGTATTACTTTGAAAGAGTGATTCTAGCTTTAAAGATGTAGTTGAGTTAATGAATCTGATTAGAATTCAGTTTTGAATATGTGTTGTAATGAAGTCTTGTATAAAGTTCTGCATTGATAGTGTGTTTGTTTCATTTGTTTGACACACTTTGGTTATTGCTTTGTATATGATTTCTTCAATATTTATTAGGTTATATAGACATGTGAGCATGTAGACCATATCTTTAAATATTTGCAGACATTTTGCACAAAAAGAATTAGGATGTGTTGACAAGTTCCTGTGGTATAAGTGTAGGTGAGTTGGCAACTCTGAGGTTAGTAGTTTTACTTTAAAAGTTTTCAAAATTGATTTGGTAAAACAGGTATTTCTACTGAGTCAATTATCTTGAAAATTTAAGTAGTCAAAAGTTAATTTCCAGTTGATATTGGAAAGTTGTTGTATTATTAATTTGATTTAGTTTTGTTTATTTCATTTAATAGTGTCTTTCACTTTTTGAATGAGTTTAGGTAGTTAGTAGATAGAATATGTTGTAAGAGTGCCATTTATGCAAGAAGTAAAGTTAGAATTCAATACTGTTTGTGTTGAAAAATTAGTGTGTAGTTGAAGGTTTGGTGTTAGGATCTTGATTTTCTTTTCTACTAAGTTTGTGTTTATAGTGTGGTCCTTGGCTAGAATAATTGCTTTTATTGTTGATATAATATTGTTAAATGGAATTTTGCGGAGGTGTTGTTAATAATATAATGAAAGGTTGAGTATAGATTGAATTTTTAATTAAAGCCATCCTTTATCAGTAGTAATATTTATTTTGGTTTGAGGAGAGAGAATTGTATAGATTATTGCTAGTATTGTAAATATTGCATAGGTATGGGATGGAAAGGAAAAAGGATTTGTTTGTAATGTGCCAAATTTCTTGATTGTATTGGAATTGAATTTGTAAGAATAGAATTTTCATTTTGTCAGTTGTTTTTATCTTCTTTGATTTGGCTGTGATATATACTTGTAGATGTTTTGAGAAATTAGAGTTAGTGTATAGTATCCAAATTTGGATTTTAATATCTTCGAATAGTTGTAGAAAACGATATATGGTTCGATATTCTATTGATGATAAGAAGGGGGTTAGGTTGTACTTCAGGAAAGCAGAAAGTATTAATGTATGCAATAAGCAGCTAAGTTGTCTATAGATTTGTTTTTTACAATTTACCTGAATATTGTATATTGATTTGACTGAGGCTGTAAAGAAACAGAATTTGGTTTTAAGTAAGTAGTTTTTTTCTGGACATCCTAAACAAGAAACAAGTTGTTTTGGGTTGAGTAGATATTGGGTATAATATTTGATTCTTGCTAAGTTGTTTGCCACCTGAGTGATTTTGCCAAATTTTTTAGAGTAGATCATAATCCATTTACAGATATCTGGGTTAATTGGTGTAAATGTGAAAGAATTGGGAAAGATTAGTGTAGTAGATGGGTTAGAGGATTGGTTATTTTATCAGTGATATTTTTAAACTATCAGAGAGTTTTTCCTCTAGATATTTTTTGAATAATGTAATAAAATAAGTGCTAATTTAGAGTGTGAGTATTGGTATAGTTTAAGAATTGTTCTATGCAAATGATATTATGTGTATTTAATTTGTGCTTAATCGTTGCCAATTGTTTAATAGAGATTAGAATTGAGTTAATTGAGGTGCTATTAAGTTGTTTTAGGATTGGCTATAGGTTGGTTGAGCATGCTAATTGAATATTTAGATTGTGAAGTATTATTATTAGTTATATGGTATTTGTTTTATATTTGTTTGTGGGGAAGATTAGTTATTTAAAAAAAATTGATTGGTTGGAATTGGCTACATTTTGGAGTTGTTGTAGCTTTATCTTGATACTTAAATTGTCAAATTCTTGTGAGTAAATACTATGATCTAAGGTTCTGATTTGTTGTTGTTGTTGGATATTGTAAAATGTATTTAATATATATATTAAAGAGTAATGGATTGTAGAATTAGATGTAGATTGGGATAGTCATGCTTTCTGTTTTACTATATTAGTATACTTCTTTGTGATTTTAAAGCATGTATGTTTTGTTAAATATGTGCTTTGCATTTGATAAGCGGCCCGAGTGAGAATCATATTATTTATAGTTATTGTATAGATGATTTTCAATATTATGAATATTTTTCTGATCACATGCTAGATGTAAAATTTGGTTGGCCAAGAATTGGCCAATTAAATATTATAGCTAGCATGTGATTAGAGAAATATTTATAATAGTATAAACTAATCCTATACAATAATGGTATTATTGTATAGTTGTCTAATGATTGAAAGTCTGATTTAATTTTATATATACAATATAGAAAAAAATTAGACATTCATATCATAAGAAACTATACAATAATTAATGATATAGATAACTTGTTTATCTGTGATTTTTGTATATTGAATTTTGTTAATATTAGTAATGATTTCATTCATAATAATAACTTTTGCTGCTCTTAGTGAGGGGTCCTGGGTAAGCTATACCCCCAAATAGCAGAAGATATCTTTTGGTTTTATATTGGTAATGGTTTGTCTGCAGAAGGTAATGGATATTTGTAGGTTAGGGTTGTTGGATATTAACATTGATTTGTGTGGGTTAACTTTAATGCTTGTATAAGATAAGAAGGAGTTGACTATTTTAAATATATCTTGTAGTTCATTTTTGCTTTTGGCAATTCATACTTTGTTATCTATATATACTACTACTGATGTATATATTGATATTGTCTTTTGAGGGGTGTTTATATCTAGCAAGTATTCTTGGAAGGTAGTATTGATTCAACTAATTAATGGATCATAGTAGATCCTCCAGAGTATTGGAGAGAAGGTTTCTCCCTGGTCAATTCTATCTTGTACTATATAGGGTTTAGTCATTCTGATATCTGTTATTACTATATTTTTTCTGCTGTTTAAGAGATGACTAAGTAAGTTAGTAAATTTTATAAGAATTTGAATTCTTTGTAGAGTTTTTATAAGGAGAGAGATATGGATGGTATTGTATGCCTTGAACATGTCTTGTGCTAGAACTCAATATTCTTTGTTAGTAATATTCGCATGTTCGATAATACTGTATGTGTTATAGTCTGAATGAGTTGGAGAGTTGAGATGTATAGGAGAGCTGCATTGTTGTTTTTTGAAAGAATTTGGTGCTTGTTAAGTATGTGGCTTAAATGAAGTGTTAGTATTTTTGTGAAAATTTTTTATGTATGTTCAATTAGTGTAATAAGGTGTGTGTAGTTTAAGTTGTTGTTATAATATTGTTTTTTTGGAATAGTCTATATATTTGCTATCCTTTAGCCTTTTGGTCTGTTCTAATTCTAGACATGCATTGAAGATTAAGAGTAGTGATGATATTGTGATATAAGATAGGTGTTTTGGCATTTCATTGGATATTCCAAATAGCCCTGTGGCTTTATGTGTAGGAGCAGCATTGATTAATTGGGTTAATTTATCATAAGTTATAGGTAGGGTGAGGTTGTTGTAAATATGTAGTAAAATGTTAAAGAAAGGTTGCAAATAGGATGTTCATTCGTGTTCGAAGTTCAGGTTTGTTGGATTAGACTTGGTCTGGTTATTGAAGTGATCTCTTGTTGCTTGTTTTATTTTCTTAAGGTCTGTGATTATTTTATTAGAGATAATTATTTTATCATATGAGATGTTTGCTTTTCTGCAACTCAGTATACTATTAATTATTCTTGAGGTGTTTGTTTCTATGTTATTGTAATATCGCTAAATATAGAAGTTTATTTTTTCTTTTTGTACTGCTTTTGTTTCTATGCTTCAGGCTTTCCATATAGTGTTTTTTAAGTTTTTTAATTCTATAAGAAAGTGGCTATAGTTTAATATTAGATCTAAAGGTTGACAAGGTGTTGTTTGTATTTCAGTTAGAGTGTTTATCTGGTTGAGGGAAGTATTAATAGTCTAAACTACAAAGGTAGATAAATGTGGGGTTGAATTGTATAAGCAGTTTGGAGTATATTGTTAATTGTTTTGAGTGCTATATAAAGCTTGGTAGCTTTTACTAAGAAAGTATAAAAGGTTTTTTGTAATTTGAGGATTGTTAATATTTCTCTGTTAGCAATTTTTTTAATTGTGTCTGACTATTTGTTCTAGTGTTTGTTGAGCTAATCATAGTTTGTAAGAGGGAATGAGATGTTTAGGATTAAAAACTCATTTTCTATTGCTTTAAAAAAATCTTGCCACAAGTCAGAATTCATTTGTTCATAGATGTAGATTTTCCTTTTTTTTTTTCTTAGACCTTGGGAGTTTGAAATTGAAGTTAGTTGTCCATGTAGTTTGGATAATCTTATAGTCACTATCAGCAATCCCAATTAGATCAATTAATATAGGTGGGCTGAAATGGAGTATAATTTCTGGGTTAACACAAATATCATTGATTTGACTCTGTAGAGAGCCCTATTTCCAGATAGGTTCTGTAACTGAGAAGAAATTTAGGAGGCTTGAGGATAATAAAGATTGCAAAGTGGAGAATAATTTAGAAGTTCTTTTGCAGTGTTTAAAATTATTATTAAAGTTCTCAAGAGTGATAGTATGCCAATTTTTATGTCTTGCTTCGAGAAGCCAATTTGCAATTGTGTTTTTGGTTAAAATTAATTGGCCAGAGTGATTGGAAGGTAGGTACAAAGATATAAGTCAGTTTGTTGTTGGATAGAAGGTGGAAGTCAATATATAATGCGGTGTCTGGAAACATTTATATGTTGTGAATATATAGTTGTAGAGCTTTATGTAGTGCAATTGTAGTACCAAGACTTGTATTTTGTTTTTTGGAGAGAAATTTGATATATATATGAGTTTGAGAGGAATGTTGATACTAAATCTTTAAATTTAGTTTCGGTAATAAAAATGATGTAATAGTTATTTGCGGTGCAGAATTTGAGCCAAATTTGGAGTTTGAGTATGTCAGTAAGTCCTTATGTATTGTGGGTGACTTATTTAAATATTTGTAAATATTGAGTTCTGTATTTAAAGGTGAGTTATTGTTATTGTCAGAAGAGGGTAATGATTGGTTAGAAAGTTTTACTGAGAGTAAGTTGTGTGAAATAGAAGATGTTGTAAATGGAGTGGACAAGTTAGTAGAATTGAGACCAGTAGGTGGTGAGCTAGTTTGGAATGCTTCATTCATAGAAGTGGGGAGTAATTATCTAGAATGTTTCAGTGGGGTCTGGTAAATTAGAAAGATTGAGGAGGTGAGAGGGTATGCCTTGAAAGTTAAAATGGTATTATAGTTCAGTAATCGTACTTTCGATTTTGTTATGGTTGGTAATAGAGATATGAATTGTATGATGAAGATTTGTTTGCTTTAAGTAAGAAGTAATTTCAGAGAGTTGAGATAAGAGTAGTGGTTTGGCTAACATATTTGAAGTTATTTGAATCTCAATCCATTTACTTAGGATTTGGTAGAAGAAGTAGTATTCTTTCAAAAGTCAAGCAGTATCGACTAGGGCTTTGGGGCTTGTAATTGGTATAGTTAGATTAACTTCAGTAACAAGATTAGTCTCACTAGAGAGTAGGGGTTTATTTGTAGAGTTGATAATCATGTAAGAGAGTGGGAATGAAATATTGAATTTGTATTTGTCTTGGATCTTTGGCATGAATTCTTTGGCCTGGTATGTATCAGAGATAGAGAAGTTATAGATTCCTGTCATTTTAATTGAGTAGGAATCAGTTGAAAGTGGTTTCTTTTGTATAAAGAAATCATTTGGAATATGTTAAAAGCTATAGTGTTTTCTAAAGATATCAACATATTTGCGAAATTCTGAGGCATCTGTTGGGTTACATGGGAAAGATGGTGAATAGCTAAAATAAGGTTTTAAGGAGTTAATAAAAGCCAGTGTTTTGCTTTTAGTAGGCTAAAGTAATTTGAAAATATTCTTTCTACAATATAATATTTTATTAGTTTTAAGCAGTATTTGGAGAGATATGAAAGTCTATCTTATTTTGTAATCAGAAAGAGGTCTCGGATTTTAATGTGAAGGTTAGCTGGGTCATCTGGAAGTGGTTTGAGGACTGTGAGAAAGTAACTATCAGGAAGTTTGTCAAAGGTGAAAATTTTCATAAAGCTAACACCATAGCTCAGATAAGTTTACAATCTTGAATTAGTAGAGGAAAGAAGAGAATTTATTGAATTAGTAATTCAATTTCAAGTGGGTTCTGAGGTAAGAGAATAAGTAAAGTTGAGTGTACTTTATTGATCAAGCTACAGAGTTCTTCGAAACTGAGTAAGCAATTTATCTTTGCAAAGTTAAAACAGTAGGTGATTATTTAGATATAATTGTATGGGCTATTAGTAAAGAAATCCATATTGTATAGGAAATCTATAGCTAATTTAGCTTTAAGTTTAATAAAGATTTGGTCTCTGTTAAATTTGTTTATAAAGCAAAAATTATATAGCTTTTTGTATTTCTCTATTGCTATTTGTAATAATAAATTAAATTTTTTTTGATGTTGTAGTTGAGTCTCTTTGCTTTTTGTAAAGAATCAGAAGAAGGCTGAGTCTAAGTATTTAAATTTTGGTTTAATTGCATTTGGTAGATTGTATTGAGTTGAGTTGGTTTAGATTTTATATTGAAAAAGGTTAAGAAGTCGCTTTGCAGATGAGAAAGTATTGATAATAGTATCATTATCCTAGATTGTTGAGTCAAAGTTCTGTTCATGTGCTTTTGCCAGAGTGATAGTAATAGAGTTATACCAAGTAAGTGAGCAATCATCCTTAGTAAATTTTTTTTTTTTGAAGGTTAGAGATAAGTATACTACTATAAGACTTT
The DNA here is from genome assembly GCA_910591775.1 of Dentiscutata heterogama. Classification (NCBI taxonomy): domain Eukaryota; kingdom Fungi; phylum Glomeromycota; class Glomeromycetes; order Diversisporales; family Gigasporaceae; genus Dentiscutata; species Dentiscutata heterogama. The sequence goes on along the minus strand of CAJVPU010001341.1, from coordinate 2,296 downwards.
TTTGAAAGTGAAGATGATTTGATAGTTGTATTGGATTGGGTATTCATATAATCATCTAGGTCTTCTTTTAGTTGGATTTGTTGTATAAGATCATTAGAAGTTAATAATAGTTGATTGGGGTTTTATGGATTGTCTTGCATGAGGTCTGAAAATGGATCAAGTATATTGTAATAATCTGTTACCATATTTGTAGTCTGGGTTTTAGGTTGTTTATATTAATTCCCATGCTTGTTTGTTTGCTTAGATTATTCTCTATGCTGCTTTGTTTATTTGGATTGTTTTCTATGCTTGTTTGTTTGTTTTGGTTGAATGATATTATAACTGTTTTTGACAGAGGTTTGCTAAATTCCCTACTTTGAGTTGAATTTTGTGAAGTGGTGTTGAGTAGAATAGTAGTAGTAGTGTTGGAAGCGGTGTTGGTTTTGTCTTTAGATTTTGAGGTTATCTTTTTCTTTTTTTGTAGTGGTAGGTTGTCTGGTATGATAGGGTTTTGTTCCACATGTTGATTATCTGAGGTTCTGATAGGATCCATCAGAGTGGAGTTGAGGAGTGTTAACAGGATAAAGAAGGGTTCAAAGGTTTCAGAAGTGAAAAGTAATGTGTTTTTGTCTCTTTTCAGCTTTGTACAGTTATCACTAGAGCTTATTGTATAATATTTAGAGAGCCTTAAGGCCAAAACTTATATAAGTTGTCTGTGTTTTAGTGTTTTTTAGATTTCTTTCCTTCTATTTTTATTATTTTAATGATCTATAGGAAAGAGTTTTTTTTTTTTTTAGTTTAACAATTTTTATTAATAAAATTGGTATTAAATAATAGAAGTATGATAAATAACTATTTACTAGCTATTTATTATATTGCTATTAATTAATATTAATTTTATTAGTAAAAAGTATTAAACTATATAAGGTTTATTAAGCATTATATCATATCCTATAAGTTAATATTTCTAAAACTTTCTAATGCATTTATCTATAACTAAAACCCACTAGAGCTATTAATATTTCTATATATATAATTGATTTAGATTTTGTATTCTTACCTGCTTCTAATTAATTTCTATATATAGGCTAGGTGCTGAAAAAAGAACCAAAAATGACAATTTTTTCAAAATAGATTTTTTCGCATAAATTAATTTAGAATAAGGCTAGGATCTTTTTTTATTTAAGACATAAAGGTAGTTGTGTTAATAAAATTTTGCAGTATAGTTCTTTAAAGTTTGTATTTTCTTATAATCAATTATAAGATTTACAATACAAAAATTGATTTTCCAAAGATCTTTTATTTTGTTATTTTCAGTCCTTTTACTAGCACTTAGCCTATATTTTCTACTTTATCTACTATCTTAACTTTTAAATTAGTGTATTAATACTTTAAATAAGTGCTTTTTGTTTCCAATTTAATGTATTTAGTTTGTATTTCTACTTGGCATACTTTTTAGAAGTTTATATCTTAAGATATATAGCTACCTTTATTATATTGAATAAGTATCTTAAGCCTGTATACTGCTGCAACTACCAACTTTTCTGTGACTTTTAGGATCTAGGTTTTAATATATTAAATTCAGTAATTATATAAATAGCTGTACTTTCTTCTATAGTAATGAGGTATCTAAACATGTTTCATAATAGGTTACTTTGCATTTCCAGAGCCTTTTATAGTTGAATAGTATTATAAGCAGGGTTGGCAATGAACTATAATAAGTTCTGAATAAATTATTAATAGATATTGTCTATTAGGTTAATAGACATAGTCTATTGGTATTTGCTAAGCTACATTTTGGTCTATTGGCCAATCTAGATTATAAGGCTTAAAGGTTTGTAATAGGTGCATTATTGTTTTTTTTTATAATAGTTTTTGGCAATTATAGCTCTAGTTACATACTGTATATACTTGTATATATTAATTACACTAGTTTTAGTAATTTTAGGCCCTTGTAATATCCAAAGACTTCTATATAAATATACCCAAAACTCTGTTGAGTCTTGATATATACACATTTTTATACTTTAGCCTCTTTTTGGTAAGTAATTCTACATAGAACCAGAGGTGTTTTAAATCTAATAAAGCTAATTTTTATTACAGATCTTTTTGTATTTACTACTTTTCTTACTACTTCAATTCCAATTACCACCTAGTCATTTTTCCAAACAAGATTCCAATGCTCTTTAGGATTGTTGGTGTTATTTATATCAACTAAAAATTTATATACACAATCTTTATATAATAGAATCTTTTATAACAACTATAGTTACATATAATACCAACTTCTCTACAATGAATTTTCTTTTAAAAATTT
>CAJVPU010001340.1:0-13182 GCA_910591775.1 Dentiscutata heterogama | reverse complement strand
GAGAAATGTCTTCTACAGCGATCACCGTATGCCCGGCTTGCACGGCTCCGCAAGGTTCAGAAGCCCTCAGATTAAGCGTTAGAGGGCCGTCGTTATCTGAATCTTCTGGGTATTAATTTGTATTTATATATATTTGCTTATATATTTATATTTATATTTATAAGTTTAAAGATTTTATATAATCAAAAGGTAACAATTTTAGAGTATATGATTAACTCAAGATATTACAACAAATGAGTATATATTGTTTCATAATTTTAAGAGATATGGATAATGAAAAGTGTACAAATTGCAACTGATATAACATATTGCTGGTTTGGTGTCAAACATGTAATCTTTAGAAAAACAACACAAGAATTGACAAGTAAAAATAAAAATATCAATGATTTTATTAAAAAAATTTAACTTAAAGCTACAAACTACAAAGATGTAATTGAATAGATTCCTTTCAATAAACTAAATAATTTTCAAAATATAAATAATAGATTTTTAGAAATCTGGCTAGATAAAAAATGGATAAATATTATCAGAGACAGGATTAATGAGTCTAAATCTAAAACTAATTAACTACTTATACTACAATACCAAAACTATCACACAAGAGCTTCAAGACTCTAAAACCTTAAGATAGAAGACTAAAAGAAGGTATAGAGAAACTTGGTCTAATTATCAAGATCTTTTGGGTCTTGCTATAATAATACTGAAGAATTTGTTAAGGTTAATCTTGTAAGTCTTTACTAATGATTTAAATACTTTGGTTGAAAACTAAAAGTAATTTTTCTCAAGTTCAGATACAATGGGCTTCAGTATTTGATTTTAATTATAACTTTATTTATAATATTATGTATCATATAGATTATGAGAATATAGTATATATATATATATAGCTTTAAACTTAAGCAAAAATAATTTTAAGGTTTATATTAAGTATATATTTATTTTTTTATTTGTATCCTAAATTTTTATAAAATCTTTTTACTATTTCTGGCAAAATTTGAGCACATGCAACTAATAAAGGGTATATTGGATCATATGAATTTTCAACAAAAATATTATTGCAGATAGCTTTTTATTGTGAAAAAAGCTGTCTCAATTAGATTAAGATTAGAAAAATATAGGGAAAAAAAACTTCAAATGTACTTCAAAGGCATCTAGATATTCAAGCAATCTATCATCATAATAAATACAGTATTGACTAAGACTAAAACACTATTAGAGTATAGATATGAGTTTATATATAGTAACTATATAATAAGCATTAGTTAATATTCTTGTTAAAGTTTTTAAACTACTATATTTTTACAAAATAATGCTCTGTGCATTATTTTGTAAAAATATAATTAGCATTATACATATAACTTTATTAATAATAAATTCTTTAAACTTGGATTTTGTAAAATTTCCTTTTATTATATCAATAGCAACTATTCTCTGCAATATTAATGTAGGACAAAGTGTGTAACATGTTTCATATACAAATACAACTTTTTTTGTTGTCTGAGTGTTAATCTCTGAGTATCTATAACCTTTTATTATAGATCATTTATTTTTTGCTAGTTCATCTATAAATACCAATTTCTCTAGCTGATAATTAATACTAATACGTGCTATAAAGGCACTTTGTGTTAGTTCATTTCATTCTTTTGCTTTGTAAAGCTATAATAATATATAATAATTATTAAGAAATATATATATAATTATTTTATATAATATAAAATTAATATAATGAGTAATACTACAATATATTAAAAATCTCCTAATGCTGGAACTAATACAAACTTCTTAGTATGCCACTCCATCTCAAAAACTAGTTCATCCAAATACCAGTTAATTTTCTTATTTGCAATTTCTTGCAAAACCTAATTTATATATAAGTTATTAAAATTTTATTATATAATATATAAAAAAATTAGTACATATACATTAATATTTTCTCTATTAAACATTTTTTGAATTTCAGAAACTTTGCATCATGGATGAACAACTATACCCTATCTTTGGTAAATTCATAGAACTTTTTTTACTAATAAACAACTAATATATAAAATAGAGATGATTTTGTCTTTAAATAGCTATTATAATATAAAAAAACAATATACTATTTAAGGTTTTTGCTATATGGGTATGCTATTTGAAAGTTCAAGTAAAATTTATTATGACTTATAATTAAATATAGATATTTAATTTTATAGTTTTATAGAAACTATTTAAATAACTCCAAGGAAAAATCAAACATTGGGCTTTAAATTTATTATATATTATTTATCATATTTAGCTCTGCTCAATTATATAATTAATTTACTAACATATAATATATGTTTTTGATCAGGGCTGAATCCCATAAATAAAAAATAATAAATATAAAAGCCCTAAGTCTGGTTTTTTCTTGGTATTACTAATTTGAAATTTTTATAATTAGTAAGAAAACTCTAAAAATTTTAATTTTATTTTTGTATTACTATATAATACAAAAAATTAAATATAGATTGAATTGTTATAATCTATTTAAAGATCTAAACTAAATTTATATTTAAGATATATTCGAACCTAATTATTGTTTAGAGTTTTTTTTATATATTTTTTAATTATAGCTAATTGGTATTTAAATTTTATTTGGAAAATGTAAAGAGGCAAATTTTTACTTTATATTTATTTTTTAACTAGAAATTATCTTAAAGATTGATAAAATATTGATTACAGTTTTAATACAAAATATGATTTTGATTTGGTTTATATAAACTAATTAGTTTAAAGATCTAAACTAAATTTACTTTTAAAATATGTTCGAACCAATTATTGCTTAGAGTTTTTTTTACATGTTTCTTAATTATTGCTAAATAGTATTTAAATTTTATTTAAAAAATATAAAGAGATAAATTTTTGCTTATTTTTATTTTCTAACTTGAAATTATCTTAAAAGTTGATAAAATATTAATTACAGTTCCAAGACAAAATGCGATTTAATTTTGATTATATAAACTAATTAGTTTGCTATTACTATTTGTATTTATGTCAAAGTTTTTAATATGTTTAGATATTAGTTTCATTAAAATTTAAGTTCTACTAGTAAAATATAAAAAATTTAATATGTCGAATAGCACTATTCAAATACTATTTGACATGCTATTCAACTTATTATATAATCTTCACGGACATAAATGTTCATTATCAGGAATATTTTTTTAGTGAAAATTTGTACAAATTTTTAAGCAAATTTAATATATTCAAATTTTATAACTTGCCAATACTATTAAAAAAAATTTTTAAAAAATTTGTGCAAAATTTTAATTAATAAAAATTTGCACTAAATTTTTAGTTAAAATTTTGTACAAAATTTTAATTAAAAATTTGCACAAATTTTTATTAATTAAAATTCTGCATAAATTTTTTAGTTAAAATTTTATAAAAATTTTAATAAAAATTTATACAAATTTTTAGTACAAATTTTAATTAAAATTTTGCACAAATTTTCAATAAAATAAATTTATATAATGTTATATACATATATCTGGAAGTACTTATAAATATATTATATAATTTATAATCAATAAAAACTATAGCAAAAATATTATTTTATAATAAAATTATTAATTTTTTTATTATTATTTACATACAAGAATGTCTACTAATTCTAATTCAAACCCAAACCTTTACCCTATAATACAGGTCCTGATCTAATCACTAACCTGATTCCTAACCCAATCTGATCTCTAACCCAATTCCTAACCCAATCTTTATTTCTAACCCAATCCTTAACCCAATCTAGTTCCTAATCCAATTCTTTTCCAAACCTGATTCTTAACCCAATCATTATCCATATCTTACAACATACAAATCATTTTATCCACATTAATAATTTTTTTTAGCATGTAATTATAAAGAAATTTTAATAATTTTACTATATAAAAACAGCAAAACAAGTTTACAAAACAAGAATATAAATAAATACTTATTTGCTATTATGTACAAATCATTTCATTTAGCCCATATTTACTCTTCTTTGTTTATTTTTTTCTATTTTATATTTTTTTAAAATATAATATTAAGTAAAAGCTGATTTGTGAATAATATTTTGACAAGTATTAGCTTGATATTATACAATTTATAGTATAAAGTGATAGCTGAATTCATGAATAATACTGTTGCAAGTATTAGCTTTATATTATAAAGAATTTAAAAAACTATATATAGCTTATGATAGCCTGATTATTGGTACTTGGTACTTTAGTACTTTTATTCTTCTAGTTATATCTATAGATATCTCTACATTCTTGTGGCAAATAATTTTCATAAAGGAAAAATACATTAGTGTTCTACTTGCTAATACAAAAGAGATAGTGGATATAACACATCTTCTTAATCTACTGAATAAGCTATATAGTATCTAGGGGCTATTAAATTTAAATTCTGTCATTTCTTTTAATTCTCTTTCTATATATATTATTATTATCTTTTTCTCTTTTCTTTTTTTTTAAAAAAAACTTCTTTTATAAAACCTTTTTCACAAAAATAATTTGATTTTGCTTGCAATTTTTAAACTATATTCCAACTAGCAAGGAATATAATAGTTTAGTTGAAAAACATGAAGTAGCTATTAACTTACTTCAATTCAGATCTCCTCTTACTTCTGAACAAACTCATATCCTATTTGAATATTCTAAATTCTTTGACTTTTCTTAGAGCAATAGCAAATCTAAACCATTATCTGAGAAACTTTAGAACAATAAATGATTTGTTGACTCTGATTTTAATATACCTGCTTAATTTTCTGTTTATTCTCTAATTCTGATAATCCACAAGAAATTACTTATATATTACCATCTAAGAGAAACTTTGCCTTATCACATCATTTTTATACTGCAACCAAGTGTGCAAAATTAAAATTATTTAAAACAGAAATAAATAATAATTCTTTCTCTTGTAATAGTATTTATTAACTATTTAAATATCAACAACAATACAAATGTTTATTTTATTTTAATTAATTTTTTATAAATATTGTCCAATATCAAAATCAACTTCAAGACTATAAATTTTTATGTTACTAAAGCAAAATACAATAGTAAACCCAATTCTAGCTATTCTGAATATAATCTACCTAGTCTTAGCTCATATAATTTTGACTTATTTGTACAATTTTGGAGTTGGTATAGTTATAAATACCAAGCTATTTATATTACTTGTATAACTATTAACAACTTTGAGGAAGTATATCAAGTAATAGGAAACAATTAATTCTTTAAATCTATTCTTCATCTGTTAATAACTACTATTATTATAATAACAATCAACCATCTAAAGAGTTTGGACAAATAGTACTTAAATTAAAAGCCAAGTAGCTAGAAACAAAAAAATTTAATTAAAAACCTGAAAACTCTGAAAACTCTGACCAAGAAACTGATACCAAGTCTAGATTAGAAATTATATATTCTGATTCTATACCTCTACAAATACTCTAAATAAAAGAATTAAAAAGATTGATAAACAAATTTATCAAGGTATAGATTGAGCTCAAAGTCTAATTACATAGTTGAAAGATAATTTAGAATCAACAAAAGAGACAATACAATCTACCTCACATCTCTTCTCTCCAAACAATCAAAACAATAATTTAGAGCTTACTTTTGAACAAGCATATAATCAAATAGTTGATAACCCTAGAAATATGTCTCAACATGCCAGATCAAAACTAGGATAATAATAATTAAATTACTCATGTAGTCAATAATAACAACTAGGATAATGATAAAATGCAATTAAATTTATATCTTCCAGATAGTTCTAATAGGTTTGCTAATGAGTGCAGTGAGCCAAGAAATTAGAATAGACAATAGCAACAACTGGAAAAAAATAAACCAAATTCATCTAAATTTAATACACAAATAGCTATACAAGAAATTTTAAAAGGTCTAAATAAATTAATAAAAAAAATAATACTCAAGCTATCATAGCAGCAACTACTAATCAAAAGGAGTATAAAATAATAGATTTTTCTATATTCTTGGAAAATAGTGATAAAAACCCAGTTGAATGGCTTGAAGCCTTCATAAGAGCATGTGTTAGTAATAATATAGATGAAAATAGATAGCTTGTAATTGTTTCTAATTTCTTTAGAGAAAATGCATTGTCTTGATATAATCAAAATAAAACAAGCTTTGTATATTGGAAAAGTGACCTCCAAGCCAACTGATCTTTTATTCATCTTTTTGAACAAAAATTTTAAAATCTATTTAAAGTATCTTAATAGCATTATACTCTCTGAAACAGAAAACAAAAGCCTGATAAAACTGTAAACACATATAATTTTACTCTTGATAAACTATGGCATAGAGTAAACCCAAATAATTATCATTCTAAGGTTGACAAAATCTGACAATTTATTGATAGTCTATATCAGAAATTTCAAATTCCAGTACAATCTAAAAACCAAACCACTCTGAACCAAGCTATAAATAAAGCAAGAGCTATTAAAGTAGTATACACTAAAAGAAGTGCTCTCTCTGCCTATTTTTTTTTACCAACTTCCTTTCAAACACAATTTTTTGGAAAATATATTACTCTAGCTCATATTGCAGCACTCACCCAACTACAAAATAGTCTATGAGATAACCTCATATTGCTAGGTCTATACAACAAAACCAACCAAAAGCCCAACTATCCCAAAACCAAAATCAAAATAATTATAATAATAATTATAATAATAATAACAATCATAACAATAATAATTATTATAATAACTTATTCCAACTATCGAATATTGACTTTACAATATTGTAATTCCTCTATCTACATACAACAAAATTCTTGAAAAATATCTTACTATAGCTAAGCACAAAGCACACCTTTCTCGCTCTACCCCCAACAGTACTCTTCTTAATCACAACCTCTATAATATCCACAATATTTGGGATATTCAACTTCAACATCACATCAGTAACTTTCTAAACTGTATTAATAACCCTTCAACCCTTGGTATCACTACTCACATTTACCTTCAACAACTACAAAATAATTTTTGATCTACTACTAACATTCTTCAACCCCCACCTTAATATTGATGGTTCCAATAAGCATTTCACTATATTTAAAATTATACAACTTCTCAACTAGCTCTAGATCTTAATAATGTATTTTTCTACTCATCTTGGCTCAAAACTATAAACAATAGTAATACTTCTTTTGAAAATACTCTATCAAACCATCCCAAATACAACACTTTTAAACAACAACTTTGGTACAAAAACATACTTTATCTTGAGCAACTTTGCTCATCAAATAACAATACCCTTCTTGATTGGTTATATCTATTTTCCAGACTCCTACACATTCCAACTGGCAAAAAACCACTTTGGTTTACTTATCTAAAAAATACTATTCTTGAAAAAAACTACCACTACACTATTTTACCCCATCTTCAATTTACAGGTATTAACCAATTTGCCTACCAAACCAACACTCTTTTCAAATCTTACAAACCCTGGATTTTAACTTTTCACAATAAAGATATTATTATCAGACAAATTTGCAAAACTTTTACTCACACTAACACTATATCTATAACACACTGTCAACATAATATTGACACCTCTACTCCCTATTGTTATCCTCTATCTCCTATCTCCTGTACCTCCTGTGAAGGTTGCAATCTTAACTCAAACCACATATCTAGCTACTGTACTCTAGAAGTATCAGATATTTTTTCTACCTATTTTTTTGTGAAAGAAAAAAGCTAACAAACAACTCAACTTCAATGCCAACTATATTGATCTTATTTGCTCTACTGAAATAAAACATCCTACTAATTTATCTTTACTCTCTACTCTCTACTATTAATATTAATATAATTGACTTTCCTATTCTTACTATCTTTCACAATAGTGATGTCTCTGCAAAACTTACTACGATCTCATTATCTAACTTATCCCAACATCATTTTGCATTCTATACTAATGGCTCTGTCAAACAACTTGGCACTAACCAATGTTCAATGGGTGTTGGCTGGGTCCAATTTGATAATGACAAAGTTACTCATAGCTTTTCTGCTTAAATTTCTAACTGGCCCTCTTCATATAAAGCAGAACTACTTGCAATACTATTAGCTATTGGCACACTCCCTCACAACTTAACTATCGATATCTTTACTAACTCACAATCTGTTATTTCTAAGTACAACAAACTTCAAGCTTTATCATCTCAGTCTCCAAAACAGTTTAAGCTCAATACCTGGTCAATTTGGTATATACTTCTTAATATTCTCAATTCCTTTAATATCTAACTCACCTTTTACAAAGTTCAAACCCATTCTGACAACCCTTTTAACAACCTTGCTGACTTATTTGCAAACAACTATTCTATCTCACTAACTCTATATTTTAATCATACTAATCTGTATAACCCTTTCTCTATTTTGCAATAGAACAAATGCTCTATTGAAAGCCTACTAAACAATTTATTAAATCAATTTGCAATGCTCAAAATATTGCCTTGTAGCTCTCACAATATCATGCTCATGAATAGTTTCACTTCTCTTATTTAATTGACTGGAAAGCCTCATAGCTATTTTTCAATAACAACCAAAAAGTATTATACAACTTCACAAACTCTAAACTAAACTATCTAAAAACTTTTAAAATCAAAATGCTTCTTAATATTCTCCCAACACATATATATCTTCACTCTATATACTTCTCTATATTCATATCTTCTAACTGCTTTTCATACAACTGCCCTGATACCCCTTCCTACTAGTATTCCTGTCTTGACAACACCTCTTTAACCCAAGCTATCAATACTTCAATATACAATATAATCTTTAATGCCAATCTTAACCTTCTAATATAACAGCTTAATAACTTAATACATACTATCATCTTATATCCTGCCTTCAACTCCTCTCCATCACAGCTATACCTCTACTCTCTATACTCCACACTAAAATGTCTTATACCTATTGCTCTAACTCAATTTTTAGACTTTTTTAAAATTTCCTATTTGCAAGCTTCTTAACTTATTATCAAAACACTTTTAAAAATCTCTAACCAACTTTATAATAATATTTGAATTCCTTACTGTTTTCACTTTTCTTACTAGAAAAGAGCTTACCAAATCCCATCATGAATCAATACCATACCCACATCTCACTACCTTCTAGAAATTACAAAAATAGAATTAATTACACTTATCGTTGCCCTTGTGGCTTTGCTAACCACTTATATTTAGAATCTAATACATGCCCCACTAGAACAAGCTTCTTTTGAATATAATATTTGGTCTACCATATAAATCAAATATAGTACACCTATTAATCATATCTTAACTATTCAAATCTAGGTAAGTCTTGACCACTCTATTAGGTTTAGGTCACAGATAATTCAGTCTGAGTTTTTATTCTTGCATGTAATTTATATTTATTTGTTTGTATACAAATTGAGTTTTTATATAGTTTCTATGTAACTATATATATAAATTATTTAATAAAAATATGAGCAAGGCCTCATCTTAATACCAAAAAAAAAATAATAATTATTATAATAACAACAATTATAGACTATCTCACCAACAAAATAATAATTGTTTTAGATATAATTAATCTGGATATTTGCATTGAATTGTACTGCCTCTTATTGCAATAATTACTAACAAATAGAACACATGGCTAGAAATTGTTGACTGAATCAAAATTGAAAACCTAACAATAATAATAATAATTGCAATAACAATAATAACAACTGGAATAATAACAACAATCAAAATAAAATCAACCATAATAACAAAAATAACTGTAATAATAACCATAATAATTAGAACAACAATAATAATAATAATTATCAAAATAACAACAACAACAACAACAACAACAATAATAATAATAATAATCCTTCTCCTAATAACAACAACAATAATAATAACAATAATAATAATAACAACAACAACAACCAATATCAATATTTAAACTAGAAGAGATATCTTCTGAGTGTGAGCATACTCAGAACCAAAATTTCTCTTCATTAAATAAAAAAGAAACTTTATATATATTTTTGTTTGATGAGATAGATAAGTTGTTAGATAAAAAGAATAATAATAATAATAATTTAGAAAAACAATTTTATAATCTCTGAACAGATTATAAAGAAATTATAGAAATACTTGAATTGAACTTAAGTGAAATTAATTACAATATAGATAATCACAATATCTAAACTAATCAGGTTAAAGATGCACAATTTATAATTACTAAAGTTTTAAAAGTAACTATTAATATTCTAGTTAATACTGGTTTGAAAAGATATTTAGTTACTAAATATTTCTTTGATAAAGTTAATCAAACAATTGATAAGCCTAGTAATATTAAAGTTGTTAATATTATAGATAACAAAACAACTTCATTAGATCAAGTTAAAAATATACCTGTTCTTTTAGATACCAAATTAACTTATATTAATATAATAGTAATTAAGTTCAAGGAATATAATGTGGTACTTGGTAATGAATATTTAGATAAAGTTCAAGCTATCATTGACTATTATAGTGAATATATGAGTATTGGAATAACAAATCAAATAGAGTATATTCTAATATCTTGTAAACAATAAATAGAAAATGCTAATACTGTATATCTGATTAATTTCAAAAACTATCATACTAACCAGAAATTAGAGTTAAAGTTAGAAGATGATAATGAACCTACTACACCAACTTATACTACTATTCAAGTTAGAGATACTTTTGCCCAATTTGAGAAACAACTAATAGCAAATATAAAAATAGAAAATGCCTATAACTCTTTAAATCTTCTACCAGATATTTTCAAATTAATACAAACAGAAATTATTGAAATTAAAAATAAAAAGAAAGAGAAGATCAAAAAATATCTATAACAATTATGAAAATAAATCAATCTTTATTGGATATATCTTGACTAATGATCAACAACAAATTATTACCCAACTACTATGTAAAAATGCTAATATCTTTGCAACTAAATTTGCTAAATTAAAGAAAACTAATATCATATATCATGCTAACAATACTAGTGAATCCTATTTGATTAAACAAAAAGCTTATAAAGTCTCACTAGTTAAACAAAAACATATTGAAAAAGAAATTACAAAAATGAAAAAAGATGACATTATCTAAAATCTAAAAGCCTCTAAATTCTCCTGTTGTTTTGGTTCAAAAGAAAATTGACAAGCTTAGATTTTGTATAGACTTTAGAAAATTAAATAACATGACAAAAAAGATCATCTATTCTCTACTAAAGATTGATAAAATGTTGAATAACCTTGGTAATACTTAATAGTTCACATCTTTGGACTTGACTTCTGGATATTGGCAAGTAGAAGTTAAGGAAGAGGACAAAGAAAAGACTGCATTTTTTACTAAATATGGTCTTTATGAGTTTAATGTCATGCCCTTCAGATTATATAATACACTATCTATATTCCAAAGACTTATAGATATAGTATTAAGGCCTGTTCTGTGGAAAAAGGCCATGGTATATATTGATAATATTAGTATATACTCTACATTATTTAAGCAATATATACTGAATATACAAGAGGTGTTTGAGTTAATTAGACAAGCTAATCTCTGAATCAACCCAGATAAATGTTACTTTTGTACCAATAAAATGCAATTTCTTGAACATGTAGTTGGAGTTAATGGAATCAAGCCAGATACTCAAAAGGTTGATAAACTAAACAATCTCCCCTTCTAAAGCTATTACTTAACTTCAAGCCTTTTTAGGCTTAGCATCATACTATAGATATTTTATCGATGAATTTTTTACAAAGGCTGAACTTTTGCTAAAATTATTAAAAAGAAACAAAACCTTTATTTGGAAAAAATCTCAAAATGAGGTTTTTAACTGGTTAAAATATTGTTTAACACATACCTAAATATTACAATACCCCGATTACAATAAATCTTTTATTCTGTTTACTGATACTTATTATCAAGAACTGGGGCAGTTCTATCTCAAATTAAAGATGTTTAAGAGCATGCAATTGCTTATGCTAGCTATACTCTAACCTCTGCAGAAACCAACTATTGTACTGTTGAACTCAAATATTTAGCAGTAGTTTGGGCTATAAAATATTTTAGACATTATATTTTTGGAACAAGTTTTACTCTAATTACTAATTACAAAGCACTACAATAGTTATTAAATTTTTATACTATTAATGACAATAAATGGATAACTAATAGAAAATAAGCCTTCAAAAATATTAGTTTGATATTAAATATCAAGCTGGTAGCTAAAACAAAAATGCTGATTTTCTATCTCATCTACCTAAATATTTAAAAGATAATAGATAACAAACTATATAATTAGCTATATCAATACCTCACCTCTTTACAATTTGACTTGGATATCTTTAATATAGACAAATCTCAAATCCAAAAAGAAGCAAAATATTATTTTATAGAAAATAATAAATTATATAGAAAAAATCAAAACAAGCATCAACAAGTAATCAGACCAAACTAAAAACACCTTATCCTATATACTCTATATGATGAACAAGAGGTAGATTTGGGTATATTATTTATCTACAACAAAATAAAGGAAAGATATTATTGGCCTACTATGTACAATAATATCAAAAATTATATACAAATATGATATTTGCCAACATAAAGGACATGAAATTAAACAACAAGATTTAACTCCTCTAGAAGTTAAATATCTATTTTATAGAGTTGGGAACAATGTTAAAGAACCTTTACCTTCTACCAAACAAGACAGTTGTTATATTATTATTGTCATAAATTATTTAGCCAAATGGCTAGAAGCAAAAGCTGTAACTAATATAAATGAAACAACTGTTGCTAAATTCATATATAAAGATATTATTTGTCAATATGAGACACCTACAATATTATTATTTGACCAAAAAACAAACTTTATGAGTGATATTGTTAAAGAATTGTGCAATAACTTTCAAATAAAACATCATAAATCATCTGCCTACTGACTACAAACCAATAAGATGATTAAATGATTTAACTGAACTATTAGTGAAGCTTTAGCAAAAATAATAAGCTATAAATACAAGAAATGTAATAAAATTCTTCCTTCTGTATTATTAGCATACCATACTATAAAGCAGTGTTGTACATTTTGGCTGTCCAAAGCCTTTTTTGACTTGTCCATGTCCAAAATTGTCCAAGTGTCCAAGA